>OX101749.1:11664816-11941204 GCA_944452665.1 Stenoptilia bipunctidactyla | reverse complement strand
CATTTAAATAGCGGTCAGTATGGGTGGGTTTCCTATAAACTGTGTGACTGAGTGTACCATTTGGATTTCTTTTAATTAAAACATCAAGAAAGGCTAACTTATTATACTGTTCTAATTCCATAGTGAATTGTATTTTAGTATTAAGGGAATTAAGATGGTTTAGAAAAGCAGTTACTTTATGTTGAGGTAAGATTGTATATGTATCGTCAACGTACCTCTTGTAGATCTTCGGCACGACGGGTGCCATGTGGAGAGCACGCTCCTCAAAGTCTTCCATGTAGATGTCAGCAACTACAGGTGACACTGGGGAGCCCATAGCAACACCATCAATTTGTAGATAAAACTCATTATTCCACATAAAGTAGCCCGATGTAAGGCATAATTCACATGGAATCTGCGATCCTCAGCACATTGATGATGAACTGAAACATGTTGTCAAGGTGCTTCGTGAAAACGGCCTCAAACCACCTCGTCGCCGCCGCAGTGACCACGTGAAGCCTCAGACAGTCGAACGCAAACCTGCATTTCTACCTTTTGTAAAGGGTGTCACAGATAAAATCTCAAACATTCTTAGGCGCGCTTCAATAAAAACAGTATTTAAACCTAATTCAAAAATAAGTCAACATCTTCGCTCAGTTAAATGCAGCATCCCTTTACAAGACCCAGGTGTTTACAAGATTGACTGCGGCTGTGGGCTTTCCTACATTGGTCAAACCAAAAGAAACGTAACAACCCGCGTAAAAGAACACATAGCTGATATTAAAAATCGAAGAGCTTCAAAGTCTGCAGTTTGTGAGCATTCCATGGACAAGCCCAACCACTACTTAAGGTTTGACTCTGTGAAAATTTTATCTAGAGAGAAGCATTACATTCCTAGAATGATCAGAGAAGCGATTGAAATTAAAAAACACCCTAATTTCAATAGAGAAGATGGTTGGAAACTATCACCGACATGGGACCCTATCCTGAAAAACATTAAATCTAACATCCAGCAAGCTGCACGACCTGTAACTCAAGATACTGTCAGCTCGTTTTGTGTCAATCCCGAACGCTACGCTCGAAGACTGAGAAACAGATGGAGATGATGATGTATAACTTTTTTCAATCTATCAATCCGACGCTTGACACCTCAGTCGCTCGTGACCACGGGGTCTGAAAAGACACCGAAACGTCGAGTCAAAATTTAAAATGTAAATATACGCGATAAATCCGGTTAAAAAGTGTTTTATTTAATAGTATGAATCGCGAAAACTTAAGACAATATTATGTGGACCAGTACGGACTGGAAAGTGCAAACAAAATTCGGCAGTTAGAATGGTTAAAAAAACGGCAATCACGACTGTTAACATCCTTGAATTTCTTGAAGAGATGTCGTGACAACGACCTTATCCCTGTGTGCGTAAGAATTTCACCAAAGAAAGACATATGGGGAAGTGCCGACATTCTACGCCAAGCAAGCAAAAAGTTACTCATCAAATCCATCCAACAACACCGGTATGATACGTTTCAAATAGCTAAATCAATAAGTAATTTAAAAAATCAACTCTCATTAACGCTGTCTCAAAATGACTTTAATAGCATAGAAAACATAACTTCTAAAAGAGCATTGGCCATCCATGATATTTATAAAAGTAAACAAATCAAAAAGTTTAACAAATTAGAGAACAATGGAATGAGTCATTCAATCAACCGTAATCAATCAATTCAGTCGTCATCATGCTCTGTGGAAAAGGCAGTAGTTAATGTGTCAAAACAAACATTAGATTCAAATACAATAAAACTTTTAAGCAAGGGATTAAATTACGCACCGGTTCCATCAAAAATACCAACAGAGGAGATTATCTGCAAAGTAGAAGACTGTCTCTTTCAGAATAAAATCTCTAAGGAAGACGCCGAAAGTATTCGTCAAGATATTTCTGGCGTTTTGAGGCGATGTAAATTGCCGAAACCGAATCTTGCTAGAGAAGAACGACTTGCATTAAAGAACTTACGCAACAATGAAGAGTTAACTATCCTTCGTGCAGATAAAGGAAACGCCACTGTTGTGATGGACACATCTGAATATAACACAAAAATTACTAACCTTTTGTCGGATGAATTAACTTATAAAAAAGTAAACTATGACCCTACTTCTAGAATTATGAAGAAAACTTCCGAATTAATACAAAAACACAAAGAATGGTTAAATTTAGATGTGAATAAATTAATCCCAGCTTGTGTAAAACCCCCAAAACTGTATGGGCTACCTAAAGTGCATAAAACTGATGTACCACTAAGACCTATTGTGAGCCAAATAGACACACCAACTTACAAGCTTGCTCAACATATAGCAGGTGTACTCTCACAATTGAGAGGCAAAACAGCAGCATATGTAAAGGATTCTTACCAATTTGTTAGTGATTTAAAACATCTTAAAATTGCAAACAATGAAACCATGGTTAGTTTTGATGTTAAGTCTTTGTTTACATCACTACCTGTCAAAGACTGCATTGAAATTGTCAAGAAAAAGCTAACTGAATCAGATTTGCCTGTTGAATATGCAGAATTATTAGAATTATGCCTTACATCGGGCTACTTTATGTGGAATAATGAGTTTTATCTACAAATTGATGGTGTTGCTATGGGCTCCCCAGTGTCACCTGTAGTTGCTGACATCTACATGGAAGACTTTGAGGAGCGTGCTCTCCACATGGCACCCGTCGTGCCGAAGATCTACAAGAGGTACGTTGACGATACATATACAATCTTACCTCAACATAAAGTAACTGCTTTTCTAAACCATCTTAATTCCCTTAATACTAAAATACAATTCACTATGGAATTAGAACAGTATAATAAGTTAGCCTTTCTTGATGTTTTAATTAAAAGAAATCCAAATGGTACACTCAGTCACACAGTTTATAGGAAACCCACCCATACTGACCGCTATTTAAATGGGAAGTCCCACCACCACCCGAGCCAGTTACTCGCCGTAGGCTCCTCTTTGTTTCAGAGAGCACATGGAATCTGCGATCCTCAGCACATTGATGATGAACTGAAACATGTTGTCAAGGTGCTTCGTGAAAACGGCCTCAAACCACCTCGTCGCCGCCGCAGTGACCACGTGAAGCCTCAGACAGTCGAACGCAAACCTGCATTTCTACCTTTTGTAAAGGGTGTCACAGATAAAATCTCAAACATTCTTAGGCGCGCTTCAATAAAAACAGTATTTAAACCTAATTCAAAAATAAGTCAACATCTTCGCTCAGTTAAATGCAGCATCCCTTTACAAGACCCAGGTGTTTACAAGATTGACTGCGGCTGTGGGCTTTCCTACATTGGTCAAACCAAAAGAAACGTATCAACCCGCGTAAAAGAACACATAGCTGATATTAAAAATCGAAGAGCTTCAAAGTCTGCAGTTTGTGAGCATTCCATGGACAAGCCCAACCACTACTTAAGGTTTGACTCTGTGAAAATTTTATCTAGAGAGAAGCATTACATTCCTAGAATGATCAGAGAAGCGATTGAAATTAAAAAACACCCTAATTTCAATAGAGAAGATGGTTGGAAACTATCACCGACATGGGACCCTATCCTGAAAAACATTAAATCTAACATCCAGCAAGCTGCACGACCTGTAACTCAAGATACTGTCAGCTCGTTTTGTGTCAATCCCGAACGCTACGCTCGAAGACTGAGAAACAGATGGAGATGATGATGTATAACTTTTTTCAATCTATCAATCCGACGCTTGACACCTCAGTCGCTCGTGACCACGGGGTCTGAAAAGACACCGAAACGTCGAGTCAAAATTTAAAATGTAAATATACGCGATAAATCCGGTTAAAAAGTGTTTTATTTACAAGTGAATTGTATGCTTTTATTAATTGGAAACATCGTGTTTAATCATAAACTATCTGCAGATTTATTTATCTTCGGTTAGTAAACTATCCATTCTCTCGTTCTTAAAAGTACTAGGCACTACTATGTAGGCTTAGCTTACTTTGAGCCTTGTTGGCGCTAATAAATTTATGTAACAACCTTCATTTAATTTGCTTTTAAAATATTTCAATTACCACTATCTTTCTAATTAATTCCACTCACTACAATCAATACAATATTTAAATTAAAACACAACTTCCTATAATACCAACTCATATTTAAATTTAATTTTAACGTATCTACGAATGAAATTCCAAAGAAATTTGGCATTTATGTGTTGGTATTTAAGGTGCAGTTTTCGATATCGATACGTGATTTTTGTAGATCTTTTTATGATTAAAAAAGCTGTGTCTACGTCGAGGTCGCATTATGTCAGATTATGTCATTGAGACTGACCGTGGTCCAAGAATGTTGGGAGAGACTGTGGGCTTAGTAATTAGATGAGCGTGCAGATGGATTAATTGTAGAAATCATGTTTGGGCGGGCGCACTGCGGGTGCGGAGCGGGGTATAAAGTTTGTTAATAAGGTTTCGTTTTGTCTACTTAATCGCATCGCATTTTGGTAATAATAGCAGTTTGTAATTTTTTAACCATATAATAAAAAACTGCTTATGTGCCTTAAAAACGTCGTGTCCAATCGTTGATTTTACCTAATCCCAACAATGCAAATGATACAATCAAACAAAATACGTTTATAGACATATTTTTATTAAAAATATACCGATACTTCGCGGATTTGATATAAGGCCACGTTACTTTAGAACTCTCAAAAATTTCTTCACTGAATATAACAGGAGAATCCGTTTATTGTGACTCCGCTTATATTGACTAACCGCTTCTTATGACGTGCTCACACAGTGAAGTTTGGTTTTCATATAAATTATATAAATATGTCGGATATAATGACTTCGCCTATAGTGACATATCGCTTATTGTGATCAAATTTTGTCCGCTTATAATGACCGACCGTATGATTTCTAACACCTTTGGCAGTGTTCGGGAGAGTCACGTTATACCCAAAGACTTTCGGCGCGTGAAAGGCTTTTTTAATTTGAGTCTCAGAGCGTAGCTTTACTTATTGACTCTACTTATTAATATCTACTTTGATTTATCTATTTTATTCTTTTCTATTCAAATAAATCATATACTAACTTAAACAGTTTATTTATTCTTGCAGTACCTATGCTTTGTATGACGTCCGTTTAGTATGACGAGTTTCTTATTTACCTTCGATGTCATTATAAACGGATTCCACTGTACTTATAGCCTTACTCAAGCTTCTAACTATTCACCGTTATTATTACTATTCACTACTCAGTACACAATACATTTTTATTTAAAATATAATGCACCCTAAAAACGTACAAAAGTATTAAGTATAAACCAATTCCACTGTGTCCTCACCTGAAGTACTCGAGACCGAAATAGGTGAATGGCGCGCGTGACGCCGCGCAGCTTTCAGCCAAAGCCTCATTTTGTATAAAACAATGTAATGCTTACAGTCACATCTGATAATATGTGAACATTTTCATTGAAATTTGAACCTTATCACAACCGGATAAGTTGCGAAGTGTGTATATATTAATGCAGGTGACTGTACACAATGAGCTCAATTCAACATTACAGCCTTAAAGTTTACGTCTGTCTTATGTCCAATCCGACCACTTTGGCGATTGGGTAACAGTCAGTCGCCATTGGTCGCGGGTTCGATTCCCGCACAGTGTAAATATTCGTGTGCATTTAACATGTTAGTTTGGAATGATGTGAGTATATTATTTTTTAACTTAACTGAAAAAATGGTAAATTTCTGTTTGAACCGTATATATATATTTTTTTGTTGTCATTTTTTATTTTTTACTTTTTACTTCTAATTTAATTAATTTCAGGTTTGAAACAAAACTTTCTTTTAATATTGTTGTCAAGGTGTGTAATGAACTACCTGCTTCTGAATTTCCACTTTCTTTGCTTCGAATAGAAACCTATATTATAATGTAGTTTTTAGCTTATAATAATGGTTTTATACCTACCAATGATAGGTGTATATAACATACTCACATTGTCGTGGCGCCGTGGTTACTGTGTGTATCATACGATATCACAGGTTAAGCAACATACGGCGCGGTCGGTACTTGGATGGGCGACCGCCGCCCATTCGTTTCTTACGGCGATTTCCGTGCTTCGGAGGGCACGTTAAGCAGTCGGTCCCGGGTTTGTCAGAAGCCGTATCGGCACCCTGAAAATTCTGGCATCCACCAACCAGCACTGGGCCAGCTTAGTGGATTATGGCATATACCTCCTCGTCACCCAGGGGAGAGATTCATGCCCTGCAGTGGGCTCATTACAAAGAGTTGTGATGATGATGATGAATGATAGGTGTGGTATAGAGTTATTATTTCATAAAGTCAACAAGGTGTGCAACGAAATGCCTGCATCAATATTTCACGACTCCTTTAACAGTCATGGTATTTTGAAGCTTCAAGTGAATTGCTTTCACACGTATAGACGTGTATCGCCTTACTGTTCATAATCACTCATCACCATTTGACATTTCCCATTCTTTTAATGTTAAAAAGTGTTTAAAAATCCATTAATAAATACTTAATGGTTGTAAAGTTATTTTTCAACCGACTTCCGAAAAAGGAGGAGGTTCTCAATTTGTCTGCATGTTTTTGTCTTTCGGTCAATTATGAATCGTTTTTGAAACTTCAGTTGGTTCCATATAAATTTCATCGAAATTGGTTGAGTAGGTACTTCATTGAAACTTTCAATTTTTTGATAATTTTTGATAAAATATGTATGATTTCGGAGAATATTAACGTTGATGACATTATGACTCAACCACAGTTTTGATTTGTCGTGATTTTTTAATGCGCTGCATTCGTTGATTATTAATAGTCAGGCTTCACTTTTCATATGAAAAAGACTTCGACGCGCTTACAGTACTTTGCACATCGTTTCTTATTATATAAATTATAAGGCGACGAGTCATGTTTGATATGGACTTATTTTAATAGTTACTCAAAAAGCTTCAATGATATTTAAGTAAGTCAGTGAAAAAAATAAGTTCTAAAACTAAAACCCGACTACTAAAAACACGCTCTAAAAAGTAGGAAACTTAGGTAGTTTATGCGCGTAGGAAGTCGCGGGCAAAAGCTCCTAAATGATAAAGCAATGAGTATTTATTTCAAATAGAAAGTGTTTTGACAGTTACCGAAAACCTTTTAAATTTTATTTAAAAAATTCTAGTCAAAAACTAGTATATTAAACTAAACAGGCAGATCTTACACCTACACGACGCCCACAACAAACATAAGTTCAATAACGCTAATAACATCTTCAAGAAGATCCATCACAACGCAAACAAAGCCTCCAGACATGAGTAATTAGCTTATCTAATGTAGGCCAAGTTGCCCAAGTGCAAGTTCACTGCGCTTGCGCAAGCGTTGTGGGAAACATAGATGAATATAAGTACTAAAGTATAGATGACCGTCTCGGGGTTTTTGCACTTTAGCGCCATACAGTATCCACTCTAGGAACCTTTTTGACCAAAACAACCCTAGAATGCAGCCCGGCCGTACCGCCACTTTCAAATTTTCAGAAATTCGTAGTACCAGTTATTACTATTGCGCAATTATTGTTTGATTCGTTACTCGTCAAAGTCAAATTTAAACTGCGCAATACTAATAAGTTAAAATAAACTGCACAAAGCATGATTTTATGCGATTTGGGAGTAATAAAAAAATATGCATCTCAGACAATTATTTATTTTTTCTTAATTATGTATTATTTGTGTTTGATATAATAATTATAGGCCATAAATTTGTTCGGGTCGTTTTCGTCAAACTCAATGCTTTTGCCACACAAATTGTACACCTGCTTGCATCAGTCATTCAAAATCAATGCAATTCCTTTTCATAACTCACTATCTCACTAGGTCAGCATCCTATGTATCAATATCACTTCACAAAAGTAAAATCTTCGATTCGAGATCGTAAAAACGCTAGGAGTGAACACTCTATTCAACATACTTTGTAGAAAACACTTACAAAAGAATTTAGCGACAAAAAACACACAGAAAAATAAGCAAATGCAACGAGCGCAAAAATTTGATTTGTTGAATACTATACTATAGATACACTGCCTGGTGCTATAGATATATCGAACGCAGCAAAAAATACAAAAAGTTCCAGTAATGCCCGGCGCGTGGCGCTAGTAGTAATAGAATTTTGGTATTTGTATGGAAGACAAACTAGCATGGTGGGAAAAACTGTTGTTGTTGCGCCTTAAATCTTTACTGCACGAAAAAAGTATACGTAATAATCGACGAATGCAGAGCATTGATAAAAAACCGACTTAACGTTAAAATTTGGCTGCAGTAAGGTACTCCATGTATAAATTTGCTCCGAATAATACATATTTTTTCAAAAATTTGAAATATTTCGAGAAGTACTCAATCGATTTCAATGATTTTTTTTTATGACACTCACACAAAATTGTCTAGCCCAAATTAAGTTTCTTAAAGAACTTGTGCTATGGATACCAGATAACTGATATACTTAAGAAATATATAAACATACAAATTGAATAAATACATATTTTTATTAGAATAAACTTAAATACACATATAAACGTCCATGACTTGACGACTAATATCTGTGTTCATCACACAATTATCCGTCGCCGCCGGGATTCGAACCCAGGACCTCTGGCATAGAAGGCAATGTATGTTACCACTACACCAGCTGGTCGTCAAATAGTGTATTTATTTATTTATTTAACAATTTATGTACACATACGTTAAAATACAATATAAGGATACATAGAACAAAATAAGTACAAAGGTACAGGTTATCTCTATCGAAATTTCTTACAGCAGACCCATATAGGTATATGTATATGGGACCACCTCGAAAGTGTCCTCTATCATATGAAACAAGAATATTTAACATCGATTCATTACAGTCCACAAAAGCGTGCAACAAAGACACAAAAAAAACATACACACGAATTGAGAACCTCCTTCGTGTGTACGTTGATGACCATCTGTCTCAGACGCCAGTAGTTGCGGGTTTGATTCCCGTCTAGAAAAAGGAAAAAACGTTCCGGGTCTGGATTTTTATCTATATATCTATACTAATATTATAAATAAGAAACCTTTGTATTTTTGTATGTTTGTATTGAATAGGCTCAAAAACTACTGGACCGATTTAAACATTTCTTTTACCATTACTTAGAGGGTTTCTTCCGAATCCGTATAGGCTACTTTTCATCCCGAAAATCCCGGGGGAATCGAAATTGCGCGGGTAAAACCGCGCGCTACAGCTAGTGTATTTATATTCTATGTTCTCCCCTAGTACGCTACATCGTATCGTACTAACACAGGCTTCGCTTACTTCGAGGCAGTTGGTGGCATTGTCTGGGGTTTTTTTTTTTGGAAGTTGGTTGAAAACAGTAACTTATACGTATTATCTGTGTGGAGTCGGCTTAGAATAGCCCTACCGTTCCTGTTTAACCTTTACAGTACGTGTCCTAGAGGCGACTATTCCGAGTGATACCCCGCTTGGTCTTAAGACTTTCGGGGCCCTCTAAGTGCGCCTGGATAAAAACCTCCTTTCATATACAATCTAAATATCACCACTCCACCAAAGAGCCCTTCCATCCTAATCCTTTGACGTCATCGCCACTTATCATCAGATTAGATTGATGTCAAACCGGGTTAGGTCACTTATAAAAAATATAATTACTTATTATAACTTACATACATAACTTCATACCTGTATCCCTTATGGGGCAGGCAGAACACTAGGCTATAAGTCCATCTGATGTCACGATTGACAAATTTAGAGGTATTACTATTATAGAGAGAGACTATTGCAGTGACAGGGGGTCAGCCTATCGCCCATAAAAACGCCAATAAAACCTCCGTCTAACTGACTCTTACAGCATGCCCGGGAAGAGAAGCAGCTGGTATATTCTATGTTTTTCTTTTGCTCCCAGTCCAGCATGGGAGTATTATAAAAAAATATAAATTAATATTATATTATTTATAATAAGTATACACTATAAAGAAAGATGATGTTGACAGTAGGACTCGTGCCCCGGAGCTCTCACGCTGCATGAAATACTTAATTGCATGAATATGAAATAGAACAAGAGCCGTATAAATAATAAATAATAATGAAATCCCCAGACAATCACACTAACTACGTGGCCCCAAAGTAAGCGCTTGGGTTATGGGATACCATGTAGCGAACTAGGGGGGAACCTAGAATATAAATACACAAATAGATAAACATCCAGACACAGATCATTTTTTTTCTTGTTCCGTGCGGGAATCGAACCCGCAAACTCTGGCGTCTGAGGTAGACAGGTTTACCCCATCGCCAAATTGGTCGTCAAATGACGACTGGATAAGTTTTTCGAATTAGTCGCTTGCTAAAATCAGCAGCTATGTGTAGGTAATTAGCTTATCTAATGTAGGCCAAGTTGCCCAAGTGCAAGTTCATAGAGGCGCTTGCGCAAGTGTTGTGGGAACCTTTTGTTGCTACATTTGACGGATGACGCAGTTGGATCACGTGCGGAGAAAAGTAATGAAAGGTATAAAATAAGAATGAAGTCGTCGTCGTGGCAAAATTACTCCTGTGGGTTAGTTTAAATTAGCTCATTATCTCATGCGGACAGCTTCTTCTCATCAATCCCAATAACAATTGTTCTACGACTTTTTGAAAATAATAATTTTTAATGTTTAAGTTTTCCCATACAAAAATTGTTTATTGCCTCTAACTAAACTGGCGTAACTCTATTCACTCTGAGCGTAGATATGCCACGCAGCATTTTCCATAACTCTAGGGTATGATTGGGACCATTTGATAGATTCAAATAACATGAGAACAATTTTTCAATTTTAATTTTTATTTGTTTTTGTTTTTCATACAAAATAATTAAATTAAGTCAAAACATCTTAGGTAAAACACCTTTATGCAAAGTATGACAACGTGGCATTTTCTATCCCTTTTTTCGCTATAGACAGGTACAGTTCGCAACACTTTGCGTTGTACATTGTATGCAACGTTCCTCAACGTTTAAAATGTTTTTGTTGTTTATTGTATGGCTTCAGTGACGCGCGTCTCTTGAATTAATGTTAAAGAGATTTTACAACGGTCATAATTTATGAACTGATTATAAAGGGTCCGCCACTTAACGTTTTTTTTTCAACTAGTGCTTATTTCGTGAATGGTAACACTTAGCTCATGTCTGATTTGACAGATAATTAGTTTTATCCTTCCGCTGAACGAATATAGTTGAGTATACGCTTGAACAACTGACCATCCAATGCGTTTTCGCTTCGCTAGTTGGGCCTGCGATCGACTTACAGAAGATGCCGATTTTGCCAAAAATTATTTTTTTCAGATGAAGCTCATTTTGATCTTGGCGGGTATGTAAACAAGCAAAATTGTCGCATTTGGGGCACAGAAAACCCGCACGCATACATTGAAAAGCCGATTCACCCAAAACGAGTCACTGTTTGGTGCGGATTTTGGTCCAGAGGCATAATTGGGCCATTTTTCTTCGAAAATGAGCAAGGAGTGGCCGTTACAGTCAATTGCGATCGTTATCGGGACGAATTTTTGTTCACAAAAATTGAAGAGGAGGATATAAGCAACATTTTGTTTCAACAGGACGGCGCTACGTGCCACATAGCCGAAGCTACACTCGATACTTTGTGCCCTGTTTTTGAAAATCGCATTATCAGCCGCAGAGCTGATGTCTTTTGGCCACCTCGGAGCTGTGATTTGACACCGTTGGATTATTATTTGTGGGGTGCCCTCGAAGATAAGTGTTACGCCGACAAGCCGGAGACAATTGACGCTTTAAAGGACAATATTCGTGAATCCATTGGTGAAATACAGCTGCACACAATCAATAATGTGCTTAAAAATTGGACCGATCGTGTAGGCTACTGCATGGCCAGCCGAGGCAGCCATTTGAATGAAATTATTTTCTATTATTAACCGGAAGGATTGTACTTTCAAATAAAAAAAGAAATTTGAGAAAATATTCAGTAGTTTTTTTTTTATAGTATTTTCAAAAAAAAAAAGTTATTTGGCGGGCCCTTTATTAAGATTCATGATATCTTGGAAAGTATGCACTTTTGAACCACATATTCTTTGGCAAAAAGTATTGTTTTTTAGTAAGGAACAAAACCTTAAAGTTAGGGGTAATCAACAGGAACACCTTGTATAATTAGCCCATTCCCTAAGCTCGTGTGATTTTTCATCTTACCGTCAGGTGATATGGAGCTCGAACCCGGCTTAGTCTATGTGTTTAAAAATATACGTTAAGCAACGTTTGGCGCGGTCGGTGCAAGGATGGTTATCCGCCGACCATTCATTTTCAACGAGGACTTCCGTGCTTCGGAGGGCACGTCAAGCAGTCGGTAACGGGTGCTTGTCAGAAGTGTGTGTCAGCAAATTCTGAAATCCTCCAAGCAGCACTGGGCCAGCTTGGTGGGTTACGGCCCACCCAGGGCCCAAGTGACCCATAGCCCTGCAGTGGGCTCAGTACAAAGAGAGTTGTGATGATGAATTCATAGTACAATTAACTTATTCTTCTGTTTTATTTTGAATGGTAAAACACCTCGAAATAATCCTTAGCAAGATTTCACACATAATTGCATATCTCTTACTCAACAGCGGACTAAATAAAATTCATTATATGCGCTCGCACACATAACTTACAGATATTATCTTTATTCGCCTTTTAAAGTCATATTGAAATGGACATTAAGCAGATCTAGATTCTAGATTTCAAGTGCTAAGAGCGGTTATGCACTACACTTGATTTTTATCCGATCCGTATCTGAGAAATGACGGTCTGGCGGCGCGGCGTAGCTTATGCACATCCGGCATCCGCTACTTCTGCTATCCATCATTTCATACAAGATTTCTATTTTCAACTGACTTACAAAGGAGGAGGGTCTCAATTCGTGTGTATGTTTTTTTGTGTCTTTGTTACACGATTTTTTGGACAATTATGAATCGATTTTGAATATTCTTGTTTCATATGATAAAGGACACTTCAGAGATATAAAATATATAAATTTATATAAATTTAAAAATAAAAATTTTATATTTAAATTTAATATAATTTTATCGAAATCTATTGAGTATTTCTTGATTTTTTTTTAATTTTTGAATAAATATGTGTGACTACTGGACTGGGAGCGAAAGAAATACATAGAATAGACGACCACTTTGGCGTTGGGGTAAACCTATCTGCCTCAGAAGCCAGTGGTTGCGGGTTCGATCCCCGCACGGAACCAGAAAAAATAATGTTCCGTGTCTGGGTGTTTATCTATTTATGTATTTATATTCTAGGTTCCCCCCTAGTTCTCTATATGGTATCCCATAACACTAGCTATGCTTACTTTGGGGCCATGTAGTTGGTGTGATTGTCTGGGGATTTTATTCATTTTTATTAGAATGTGCCAGCTGCTTCTCTTCCCGGGCATACTTTAAAAGTCAGTTAAGGGACAGAGGTTTTATTGGCGTTTTTTGCGGGCGATAGATTGACCTGCAATAATCTCTCTCCATCATTATGATACCTCGAAATTTGTCAAACGTGACATCAGATGGTTTGATGGCCTCTGGTGTTCTGCCTACCCCATAAGGCATACAGGCGTGAAGTTATGTAGGTATGTATATGTGTGAATACGTAAAATATTTGCATTGACGACCTTATACTTCAGACAAAGTTTTGACGTGAAGTCGGTTTTTTTAATGCTTTGCGTTGGTTGATTATCTCGGATTCGTATAATAATTGGATGTAGTGCGTAACCGCTCTAACGGTGTGTGGGAGGTAAGCGGCGACTTTTTAAACAGTTTAAGTAGGTTCTCTTTGTTCTATATTAGGTTTTATTTAAGTTTCTTAAAAGTTATAGCTGTGCTAAATGGAGTACTTTATTAAAACACTTTTTTAACTGGATTAATCTTGTTTAATTGTGATATAAATTGTGAAAACTTGAGACAGCAGTAGTGTACTTAAATTGAGTATGATTTTTTTAATCGAGGCATTTTTTTATTTTTTAACCTAAAGACGTATGTTTTCTATATCACCTGCTAGAAAGTTAGCATGAAGACTAAGGAATTAACATTAACCGTACCGCTGTGTTATGCGATACCAATCCTGTTGCGCGACAGCAGCGTGACTAATTTGTAGAAACCCTAAGTTTGTCTCGGAATAATGGCCATTAATAAACGATAGGTAAAATATGATACCAGCGGTGCGAGCACAGAACTTTATCGACTCGTATGTTTACGAATATTCGTATAGTATGGAGTCGGTTGCAAGTTTTTAGTAACAAATATTCGTAAAGATACGAGTCGACAAAGTTTATTTATACACTGCAGATTTGTGTTTTTTGTACGTTTCATGAAAACCGGAAAGCGGGCAAAGGACCCACCTTATGGTAAGTTGTGTCCAGGCCCATGGATATCATTAATTACATACATACATAACTTCACGCCTGTATCCCTTACCCCTTAGGCAGAACACCAGAGGCTATGAAACCATCTGAGGTCTCGTTTGACAAATTTAGAGGTATTATAATGATGGAGAGAGACTATTGCAGTGACAGGGGGTCAGCCTATCGCCCGCAAAACTGTCACTAAAACCTCTGTCCCTTAACTGACTTTTACCGTATGCCCGGGAAGAGAAGCAGCTGGCACATTCTATGTTATTCTTTTACTCCCAGTCCAGCATGGAAGAAATGGATGTCATTTGGATGTGAAATAGATATCATTAGTTATGGTAAGATTATGATACGTTGCTACCCAAGGCTGAAGCTGTGCAGGCGACCTATCGAAAAATACATTGACTTTCATCGCAAACTCTGAGAATATGACAAGACGGACGGATCTGAAATTTTGTTATGTGTAAATTCATATCTTATCTATTAATATGGTTTAATGATTTCGACTCAGCTTTTTTTTTTTGAAACAGGTCTAAAAAATACTTTTTAACTTAAATACAATCTTCACATTATTGTTCGCTTTACTTGATCAACATTAACATAGCACCATGATTTCTACATCTCAGCGGTGTCGATGGTCGCAAATTATATACAATACGCGACCTTTAATTATAACTATGACTATTTCATGCCATTCTTGTTCAAATACTCTTGTCCCAGTTTGTCATGTTCGTATTGTGCATCCATAGCTCAATGCACCTACCTACTATGTAAGCAATTTGGTTGTGGCATGACATTGGTTCTCACACTTAGCTGTCTATTGTTTGTTTTTTTTCATGTCACGGTCAATTTGTACTGTACCTAATTGTATTAATTTGATAATTCTGACTGACAAAGAGTGCCAAGAGTTTTTTTCCGCCGGCTTTTTTTTGTCTCTTGGTCTACTGTAATATCTTATTCAACAACTAGTTAAAGCCGAAGTATGTGATGACTGACTTCATCAAGTGTTTTTTGAAATTCTTAAGATGAATAAAACTTTTTTGAATTTTGAATTTATGCCAGAGTGTTTACGTGCTAAGATTTCAAGAAAAAACATTTCTTTGCATTTTGTTCCAGTAATCTCATTGGCTGTTCCTCTTCTTTAACCGGAACGCTACTACGCTTTCACGCAGTCAGTTACTATGGCGGGTAAATAGGAAGGACATGGACTTTCACATGGACACTAATACCATCAAGATCCTTTTTGGGTCTGCTTGGTTTGCGACTACTCCTCATAGTTATTCGACGACTATTTGGCGATGGGGTAACACTGTCTGCCTCAGACGCCAGTGGTCGCGGGTTACACAGGAAAATAAAATGTTCCGGATCTGGGTGTTTATCTACATACGTATGTATATTCTAGGTTCCCTCCTAGTTCGCTACATGGTATCTCATAACACAAGTTCTGCTCAGTTTGGGGCCATGTAGATGGTGTGAATGTCTGGGTATGACCTTAGTTATGTGTTTTGAAAATGGTGTATGAAAAGCCGTTGTAAGCCCTATTCTTTCGTCGTTCGTCTTTCACCTCTTTGTTTCTAAACCTCAGTAGAAATAGAGGTCCAAGGCAGTTTTAAACACCGTTAAGATCATGGTATTGATAAAAAATATAATTATACATACATAACTTCACGCCTGTATCCCTTACGGGGTAGGCGTGGGGAACAGCAGGGGCCATAAAACCATCTGACGTCACGTTTGGCAAATGTGGAGGCATTATAATGACGAGGACTATTGCAGTGAGAGGGGGTCAACCACAAAAAAAACTTCAATTAAACCTCTGTCCCTTAACTTACTTTTACAGTATACCCGAGAAGAGCTGGTAAATTCTATGTATTTCCTTTGCTCCCATTCAAGTTTGGAAATATAACTATATTGTCAGAATTAACTAAAGACCAATCTGGGAATAAAAACTCAAGGTAGACTATTTATATTTGTTTATAATTTTAAGTATGTAAAACGAAAGGAATGTTTTTTGTTTGTTCATTTGAAAGTATTTAATTATATCATTACCTCGCTACGTAATGGTAACATTGAAAGTCTAAATATTTCGATGATATCTTTAAAGCCAGATATCAGTAGTTTGCTATGCTATACTATGCTATGTTATACTATGCTATGTTTCTTTATGTCAATTCAAAAAAAGCTGCCTTCGCGCGATTTCATTTAACATTGTATGTGGTAAGATTTGAAACATATCTAAATGTATAACTTTAGAAAACTTATAACTATTTATAAAAGCTGTTATATAAAATTGCCCAAAAGTTTGTCTATTTTCCCTGACCAGTATAGTCCTAGTACTTTTAAGCGTCGAGTGAATAGGTTTCTCGTGGATGGACGTGTAACACCTTAGTCTTCATGTTCACTTAACATCAGGTGGCATGGAAGACAAACGTCCCATCCATAATTCATAAAAAAAAAAAAAAAAGTTATTTCTTTTTAATTTCGACTCAAAACTCAAATTTCTTTCAAAAAAGCTCAACTGGATTTTAATAGACAAATGTCGCTCTCGTGATTTCTCAGTACGTATCTCTTCCATCGGGAATATCAGGACGAAAAAGCTTTATAATTTATGTTAAAATGTAACGTTTTATTGCTAAAATATTACAACCACACATGCTCATAAACTTTAATTTTTCAAATGTTCCTAGCATAGCTTAGCTGCATGTGAACGGAATACCTTAAATCCGAATTATTTTTGCAACATCAACAATAGATTAGGTTTGCTAGTGATGAGAGGCTATCGATAAGAAAAGGTTATCGAGTCAATGTTGAAATTATAGATTTGCTACGAGATAACGTTTATATTAATAATTATTGGACAAGGTAACGTTAATAAGTTTGCATTGTTGGGGTTTTATTAAAATAATACACTTCATACAAATAGAAAACTATAGAATTTTCAATAAGGACGGGTCGATTTCAAAATGGAATAAAACAGGCTGTGTATATTAACGATTTTTTTCTGTCATTGCTTGGTGGTAGGATCCCTTCTGGGTCCGCCTGGCTAGCGACCACCCTTTATATAAAGTCTGCCACCAAATGTTACCGCTCCGGCGGTAATGTGTTCCGGCAATATTGTATAAAGAGCCAGCTCCTTCCTAAACCCGTGTGCTTTCATCTTCGACCTCATCGTCACTTACCATCAGGTGAGATTAAGGTCAAACGCGGGTTTAGTCACTTATAAAAAAAAAAATTGAAAGATCCATTCATGCCATTTCGTTTTGAATGTGACATCATTCAACTGTCCGCCGCGTTTTCGAATGGTGGCACAAATCTGGGAGGTTCGAATTTTCAACAGACAGACAACAATCAAGAGGCAGATCCACTTTAATCCAATTTTTTAAGCCTACATTGAACCATATGGATATGATATTTTCTTGTGGGGGTTTTTGAAGTCTCCAATGACCAATTGAAATTACCAATAAGCCGCTATAAACCGATACCCTGTAAGTCGACATAACCTAGGCCATCACTCAGTTTCAGTAGATTTAAACTAGCGGAGTCACTGAAAAACTCTGCGTCACTGCGGCGAACATACGAATTGTGTTATATTCAAAACAAAATGGCATTAAAGGGCCTTTCAAATAAAATTATATTATTTTTAATATCTCACACACAGCCTGTTTTATTCTGTAGCGACATCTAGCGACGCTCGATAGAACGATGACGACACGACATGATTCCTGCATCGCGGTATCAAAGTTATTATTACAACTAGCATATATACAACATCCCGACATCGGGTACACCTATTATAGTAGAACTTTTTAAGTAATATTTTTTTATTGCATAACAACTAATAGCATAAACCTCTTTTCGCAGAATATCGTTGGGCATTAACTCATTTAGCATACATTGAAACCCATAATTCTGTAAGTCAGAATTATCTGTACGCATAATTTTGGTATCCATAATAATCACAATGTATAATCATCACATCGCAGAAAGTTCAAAACCAGATTCATCTTATGGCATATATTTCTTATCCATAACAATTTAAAAGTAGAACCATCATTTCGCATAATGCTTACAGCAAGAATCATCTTTTATACTTTTAGCCGGCTAAAACTAGGTGCAGCCGGCCACATGTGGTTAAACCTAGGTGTATCCATTTCGGGGTTGTGGTGGCCGATCACCTCGCTGCGCTCGGATGATCGTCGCCTCGCTACGCTCGGCTTTTTATATACACTCTTGAGTCGATGGTAACTATGGCAAAGCCAGGTTAAGGGGTCGTGGTTAAGGGGGTTGTGATTAGGCTACACCTAGGTTTAGCCACCGGTGTGCGGCTGCACCTAGTTCTAGCCGCTATGATGAAGGCTAAACCTACTAACCTAACCTAACCTACGCATTTTTAAAGAAGAAAGTAACCCAATCTATATTATTCTAATTGAAATTCTATGATCTTCATAGTATGCCTAGTCAAAGTATGCCAAATAATCTGTACTCTAAATGAACGTTATGCTAAATGATATTATACAAAATTTTAACTATGCCAAAGGTAAATATGCCAATAAAAATTCTACTATCTTAAATGTATGCCATTCTAAATTCGGTCATAAGCACATTATGCCTAAAAATATTTATGTCAAATATTTTTTATGCCTAATTAATGATCGACTAAAGAAGTTTCTGCGAAGTCAGTTATCCCAAATAGGTTTCGGAGTATCAAGTTTCTACCAAATAGACCGCACCCCCCGACATCAACCGTCGGGCCGTGGGTCGCGGCCCTTCAGCCTCTTCCGGGGTGTGGGAACGAACACCTTGTTCCTACAATTCGATCTTGAAATCGACCCGTCCTTATTAAAAGACCCAATACTTTGGCCCGTATTCAGATTTAAACTATCTAATTTCAAGTCTCCCTAATGTCAAATTTAAGGGCTTCAAAATCTGTTACTGTTAGCTACTGTTCAGTTTGAAGATACCTAATTTGACAAAAGAGAGACCTAAAGGTATAGGGCTTTGTGTCGAATAGATCTCTTTGTACTATAGAACCAACTGAATCATGACTGCATTTTGCGCTGATAATTCGTGATAAACTGTCAAACTTGTAAGGACTATCGCGCATAATGCACTTAGGACATTTTAGATACTGTACGAATTTTGTACTCAGTAAAAGTCAGTGTCGAATGAAATTATAACAAGTTCGTCACTGAGGAAACCTATCTTCAAGCGAATTTCGACCTACTAGCATTTAGACGGTTTGTCAAAATGAGCTTATGGTGGGTCAATTGGTTCGATAGTACCTGAATATTTATTGGAACGAAAAATTATACAAAAGGGTTGACCTACCTATGAAATTGCAAACCAGCACTTTGCCAGCTTGATGGCTTACAGCCTAAACCTCCTCGTTACCCAGAAGAGAGACTCATAGCCCTGCAGTGGGCTCATTACACGGAGTTGTGATTATGGCTTAAGCTCGTATTTTGTTGCTTACTCACATTTGAACACCACTGAATCATAAGTTTTTGGACAGTTTTCTATGGAAAATTGACAGACGGAAACAGTGACTCAGTGATTGCGAAAATTTTCATAGCACCGACGCTTATACTAAGTATACATCCATATTATCAATGCATCTTTGCCAGTTCAGTAGTATTTATTTCAATGCCATCCTTGAAATAACGGAAGCCAACAGACTATCCTAAAACAATGTGTTTATTGAATTGGAAAAATAACTCCAAATTTGAAGAATTCCGTTGAACGGAAGGCAGCAAATTATTCTATTTTCAAGTTGCATTGTGTCTAAATAATTTGAAAATAGAACTTCATGTTTATTCAATACTAGCTATAGTATTGTACATGCTGGACTGGCAAAAGAAAAACAAAGAATGTACCAGCAGCTTCTCTTTCCGGGCATACTGTTAGTGTCAGTTAAGGGGCGGAGGTTTTATTGGCGTTTTTGTGGGCGCTAGCCTGACTGCAATCGTCTCGCTCTATCATTATAATATCTCCAAGAATCTCATGAAATGAAATGAATTGATTTTTTTTTATTCATCGTAAGGCCATCGAATGGCCGCTTAATGACGTCACAACTTTGTACTTCGGCTATAACAAGGTCTTGATAGTTATTGAATAAGATATTACAGTGCATTGAGCTATGGATGCACAACACCAACATGATTAACTGGGACCAGAGTGTTTAAACGGAATAAAATAGTCAAAGTATCATTAGCAAAACGACCTGGCACCGCTAGCAGCACCCGCTCACGAGTATAACGCAAGCACCAGCCATCACCTTCCTCAACCATATTTTAGGGAAGAGGGTGACCCGATACCCGAACCTGCCACTAGCCATGCCGCCTGAGGGAGCATGACGTTGTTGCTGTTGTCTTGACAAGAAAGTAAGTGAGTGGAACAGTCACCAGTATGTCACATGTCATACTGCACAGCCATGCCGTAAACAAAATTAACAAGTAAATAGAATCTTTTTGAAATATCCTGTAGTATTCTTAACCTCATGCCTTTTTATCGTCTAAATAATCTTTAGTTTTATAATAAGATTTTCGAGATAGAGTGTCTTTAAGGCGCAGTGCAGACGACAGACTATACGTGACGCACTTTTTAGTCTGTGAAAATAGAACCTATGCAATTATATGCAGTAACGCGCAAAAAGTCCGGCGCACAATAATTTGACAAACGTTTGTATAAAAGTTTTACAAACTAAATAATTAGTACTAGTATCCGGCTCCTTTCGGGTGCAAATTGACATCAAGTTACAAAATTTGAGAATAAAAAGAAAAATAGTTAACCACCATGTGTAACGTGATATTTTGTATCCTATAATAAGCCCCAAGAAGTGCTCTTGAGATTTATGCAAACTTTCAAAATTCCGAACAGGCAAACAAACTAATTTATCCTTTATAAAATGTAGAAAATAATTTATCGTGAATATTTCGGACAGTAACTTACTCTCCTTATCAATATATATAAAACTGTTCCGTTACTGACTGAGTGACTGAGGTACTGAGTGACTGAGTGACTGACAGACAACGTACAGTCGTAACTACTGGGCGTAGAGAGCTGAATTTTGGAACATACATTCTTTAGGGGATGTAGGGGTGCTCTAAGGAAGGAATTCCCTAAATTCCCACGGGAACGGGAAATATAGGACTTTTTAGTTTGTATGAAAAATCTTATTCCTTGAGTGCACCGATGTGAAACTTGGTGTAAAGGTTTTTCAATGTGTGTCTGGTTGTGTTATGAAAGGAATTCCCGAAATTCCCACGGGAACGATAAATATATGATGTTTTAGTTTGTATGAAAAAATCCCATCCCTTGAGTGCACGGATGTGATACTTGGTATAAAGGTTCCTCAATAAGTGTCTTTTTGTATTATGGAAGGAATTCCCGAAATACCCACGGGAAGGGGTTGGACTTTTTAATTTGTGTGAAAAATCTTATTCCTTGAGTGTACGGATGTGATACTTGGCATGAAGGTTCTTCAAAGAGTGACTGGTTGTACTACGAAAAAAAATCCCAATTCCCACGGGCACGGGAAATATATGATTTTTAGTTTGTATGAAAAAAACTTATTCCTTGAGTGCATGGGTGTGATACTTGGTATAAAGGTTCTTTCAGTGGGTGTCTGGTTGTATAATAACAAGCTGATAACGAATTCAAATAACAAAAGCAAAACTTCATGGGCACTTATAAATGAGAAAAAATGTAATTCATGTAAAAGTCACATTAAACAAATTAAAACAGATGGGAAAATTATTGAAAATCCAATAGAAATAGCTGAAGAATTTAATAAATACTTGACTGATCGAAACGCTAACAATTGTATAAATACAAATAAAATAAGGGTTAAACAATCTATGTTTCTGGAACCTGTAACGGCTTCAGAGGTGATCAATCTGATAAAAAGTTTAAAAAATACTAGTGCAGTCGGATATGATGACATAAGTACGAAAGCTGTCAAATTTTGTAGTACTGAATTAGCGCAACCGTTAGCATTCCTAATTAATCTGTCGTTTTCTGAGGGTATTTTCCCAGAACTACTAAAAAATTCGATCGTCAAGCCCATATACAAAAAAGGGGATAAAAGTGAATTACAGAACTATCGCCCTATTTCACTGATCACTATATTCTCTAAAATATTTGAAAAGGCGATGAAAAACAGACTTTTGCACTTTATAACTAAATTTAACATAATCTGTACTGAACAATCTGGATTTCAAAAAGATAAATCTACTATCACAGCCATCTTTGAACTAATAAATGAAATTACTAAGAATCTTAATAACAAAGAAGAAACCACCGTAATATTCTTTGATATGTCGCGCGCTTTTGATTTTGTGTCACACGACCTATTATTAAAAAAGCTAGAAAATTATGGTATTCGGGGCAGTGTTCTGAATTGGTTTCGGACGTATTTATCCACAAGATTTCAGGCTGTACAAACAGAATATATAAACGTTAAAGCTGAACTTCAGACCCACAGATCAACATTTAGAGAAATTGGGACTGGGGTACCGCAGGGAAGTGTTCTAGGGCCCCTTTTATTTGTTTTATATATAAATGACCTTCCTAAAGTGTCATATCACAAATATTTCCTATTCGCAGATGACATTTCAGTAGTATTTACAAAAAATGACTTTAATAAAAATAATTATGAAAATGAAATTAATTATACTATAAAACAAATTGTTGAATGGCTCTTGAATAACAATCTTCGGGTTAATTTAACGAAAACGCACTATATTAGATTTAATACCACTAAACGACTTTCAAAAATTGACATTAGTTACGGAAACAATAACATGAATGAAGTTGATAACACAAAATTCCTTGGCATTAATGTTGACAAAAATTTAAATTGGAAATATCATATCGAGTATGTATGTAGTAAGTTAAACAGCTTTGTCTATCTACTTAGTAGACTTAGAAAAACGTGTAATATGTCAACAGTTCTAACCGCGTACCATGGTTATGTAGCGGCAGTATTAAGATATGGGTTGCTTATTTGGGGCAACTCAGTAGAAATAAACAAATGTTTTATAGTGCAAAAAAAATGCATAAGAGCAATGTTAGGTAAGGAGCCTTACGAACCATGCAGACCCTTATTTAAGTCACTACATACAATGACGTTGCCTTGTATGTACATCTTTGAGGCTGTAATGTTTGTTAAATGTAATCCTCATTATTTCACTCGCGCCAGAGATGTTATGAGAGCAACACGTCATGCAGAAAGGTTAATTTATAAAGATATGCCGCGGCTGGAACTATATCACCGTCAGTGTTATGCGATGTGTACAAAAATTTATAACGCCTTGCCTAAAGAATTTAAAACTCTTCCGAATAATAAATTAAAAGTTCAACTTACAAAATGGCTTAAAAATAAATGTTTCTATTCTCTAGAGGAATTTTATAAATGTAAAAATGAAAACATCTGAACATGAAATAAAATTGTAATAAATACTACTAATATAATGACATGAATAATATGTAAATTGTATTGAGACTATAAATTTATTATTTTTATGTTAACAACAATATTGCATGCTGATGGACAGCATAGTATGTAGAACTTGAAATGATTATATAACAACTTGTATGTACGATACTATGAAGCAATAAATAATTTGAATTTGAATTTGAATTTATAGTTTCTGAAATTTCCACGAGAAGGGTAGTTAAGCGCATACGAAGTTGCGGGATAAAGCTAGTTTATTCAATAAAGTTTCAGTCCTCGATATAAGAATCTTCTGTTCGAAAACACCTGGTGTGCTGCCTCTTTCTTCTTTACTATGCACTTAATAACTATGTTTGAGTGTATCTATGTTCTACGCATATCAAGTGTATCAGGCAGTGAAATTATAGGACTATAATTTCCCATATTAAGCCTTGGGTCTGGTTCTAAAGAGCCACGTCCTTTCTAAATGCTGTCATATTTAACCTCAAGTGCACGCATTTATCCTTTATGAGGTAGGCAGAACATCAGAGGCTATATAACCATCTAATGTCACGTTTGACTTTATAAGAATTATAAATAAATAAATATTTCTGACACTCACACAACATTATCTAGCCCAAATTAAGTTTCTTAAAGAACTTGTGTTATGGATACTAGATAACTGATATACTTAAGAAATATATAAACACACATATAAATACATTGAATAAATACATATTTTTCATTAGAATAAACATATAAATATCCATGACTTGACGGCTAATATCTGTGTTCATCACACAAATATCCGCCGCCGCCGGGATTCGAACACAGGACCTCTGGCATAGAAGGTAATGTATGTATGTACCACTACACCAGTATTATAATGATGGAGAGAGATTATTGCAGTGACAGGACAGCCTATCGCCCACAAAAATGCAAATAAAACCTCTGTCCCTTAACTGAGTTTTACAGTATGCCTGGGAAGCAAAACATAGAAGTGAAAGATAAAGTAAATAGACTGTAAAAGATGAAAAGTAGACTACTTTGCGTTACATAAATTACTTTTCAAACGACCAGTAATTGAACAGAAACTTCATAGGTAAACGATTTACTTATTAGTATTACACATTCACTAAGATAAAAAAAACCTAACTACCTTAACAGTTCTATTACAAAACCAAGAAAGGAATGTTAATTACATAATAATGGCTAATAATTATTCAGTTGGCCTTAATAAAGCGTTCTTGGACAATGAAATTGCTGGTTTTAAGCATTTGCATTGGATATACAAATTATAGAAGTTACTTATATCAATTATATGATAGTTGTGCTTTAATATGTTTTTAATTTTATATCGTTGTTGTTATAAAAGTGTGCGCTTAAAGCTGTTATGGAAAACTAACGGTTCTACAAATATATCTAAGCTTTCCACGGTTTGATCTTACTAATTCGACGACCGGCTGGTGTAGTTGTAACATACATTGCCTTCTTTGCCACAGGTCCTGGGTTCGATATTTAATAATATCCCGGCGGCGACGGATATTTGTGTGATGAACACAGATATTAGTCGTCAAATCATGGATGTTTATAAGTTTTTTGTAATAAAAATATGTATTTATTCAATTTATATGTTTAAATATTTCTTAAGTATATCAGTTATCTAGTATCCATAACACAAGTTCTTCAAGAAATTTAATTTGGGCTAGATAATGTTGTGTGAGTGCCAGAAAAAAAAATGTGATAGTTTGGATGGATGGATCTTTGTTTCTCTATTTAACACCTCAACGGATTTGGATGAAATTTGACATTGTGATAGTGTACAGTCTGGAATAGCACATAGGCTACTGTTTATCCCGATTTTTCTGCGGGATTTGACATAGCGCGAGTAAACCCTCGCGAAACAACTATTATAGGGCGGCCGGTGGGAGTTTGCGTTCCTGACAGCTGTCAAAATCATAGCTTTTTTTAACTTTTGAATCGGAAATAAACTTTATTCAGTGGACATAAGGAGCTGTCAGGAACGCATTCTCGCAACAGCCGCACTCTAATTTATATACAAGCAGTTACGCACAGTTTTGATTGTCCTTCATAATCAGTGCAGTTTGTTTTGAGTTTATAACGTTCAGACTTGCAGACGTGGAAGTATGCTGTTTTGTAATCAAATAGTTGTATATTCAAGCTTTGGTACACCTCGAATCCGTGGATATCGGGATAAAGAGTTTACTTTGTGTAATTTCATGCCCTCTTTATGCGTGAAATATCAGATTGATTTGTCAAATACTTTCAGTTTGAAATATAATATACATCAATTCAAAAGTTTATGTTTATTTAATAACTAGCTGTGCCCGCGGCTCCGCTCGCGATAATTTCGGGATAAAAAGTATCGTATGTTACTTCTAGTACCTCACATGATTCGTCGAGTAGCTTTTGCGTGAAAGCTGAACAAATATACACGCTTTCATATTTATAATATTAGTAAGGATAACGATTGACATGTTATAATATTTGCCAATTAATTGTTTAGATCACTTTCATATGAGGCTTAAGTATCTATGGAACGAAAATACTTCAGCGCAAAGCTTCCGAACTATATTGAAAGTTGACCCGTCCGACACGTGAACATGAAGATTTCTAGAACTGCTAACCCGGACGTAGAACTGACCATGCGAGAAACAACTGACACCGAGATCTACTCCAGCAACACGAAAAGTCTGCCCTTGAGCCTTATTAATTGTCATTGCAAAAATACACCGATACTGGGAATTGCGTTCTTTTAAATTGGAAATCTAAGTGCCTGTTTAAACTAAAATATCCAAATAGAATTATACCCAGAAATATGTACAACTTACAACAGTAAAAGGAATGAAAATAAAGCTGAAACGCCTGTGCAATGCTATTTACCTATACCTACTTCACTGAAAAATAAATACCTATAACTACAATAATTAATAAAAGTACCTACGTTTTTACCTAAAAAATCCAAAAAAAACTCGCCTCCCGCCTTTTTATACCCTACCGCCGCGAGCCGCGTCCAGCGCGGCAACCGTTACGCAAAAATAATCCTTATATCATTCAGTATTCACGCGCGATGGGTTATTAGCGTATTTCATGTATAAGTTTAGTGTTTCTATACCGATTTCTATGATTCTTTTTTTGTTGAATAGGTAATAATGTACATTTTTTTTTAATTAGGGATGAGTGAGAGTATAATAAACGTAAGAGTAAACAAATATAATCAGAAAGCTCCGAACTGCTAAGTTATCGGGATTTACACGTGTTATTGTGAGTCAACCATAAAAAATAGACATATACTGTTGCGGGATATTTTTTATATAATTTTATGAAGAATATTTCTGTCATACATGATTTCTATGTAGCTTTAACCATTAAGGCTGAACACGCGACGGAAGCTTAAAAAATGAAGTGACTTCTCCCGTTTTTCCAACATTTCCCTTCACTGCTCTGCTCCTATTGATTGTAGCGTGATAATAGGTATACTATAACCTGCCCAGGAGTATGAATAATAATTTTATCAAGTTTCGTTGAAATAGTTTTTGTTTCTATAAGGAACATACAGACAGACAGACAGACAAAAATTTTACTGATTGCATTTTTGGCATCAGTATCGATCACTAATCACCCCCGATAGTTATTTTGAAAATATATTTCATGTACAGAATTGACCTCTCTACAGATTTATTATAAGTATAGAGTATAGAAGAAGATTACGTGGTTATTACCGCGTTATTTTTGATCCCGTGAGTATTTTGTTCACTCAGACAATAGGTAATCCATTAAACTGTCCATCGTGCCCTGAGTGAGAGTTGCACTAATGGCCTTAACTTTGCTACTGCTTTAGGAGTGGCCAGGTTTTGGTCACAAAAGTGAATTTGAAACGAGAAAAAGACCTCAAGAGGTGGACTATAAAATTTTTATCTATCAAGGTTTTTTTAATCTGTCGTTCAATTTTAGAGATTAGCGCATTCAAACAAACAAACTTCTGAGCTTTATTATAATAGTATATAGATTTAAGATTAGGATGTCGTGAAGTGTGACATTCGGAACTATGAATAAACAGCGACTATTCGGTAAATCATTCGATCCGGGTTAGTGAACTTATATGTGTAAGCGAATGTCGCAAACTCGTATGACAACTTTCCTATAATGTGCAAGGTCCGTTCAGTAGGTAGAGATGTGACTGGAAGGATGTAAGAACATCGATATCGATGCTTATTTAATTTACACTTTATTAAACGTCAAAGAAATAATACAATGTATCAGTGAAACTTAACAAAGTTAAAAAGACATGTTTTCATTTCTTTGTAAATGGGGCTGGAAGACTTTGTGACTCGAAAAATATGCGTATTAGCGATACATAAATACTTGACGACCACTTTGGCGATGGGGTAAACCCAAATCTGCCTCAGACGCCAGTGGTTGCGGTTTCGATACCCGCACGGAACGAGAAAAAAAAAATGTTCCGTGTCTGGGTGTTTATCTATTTATGTACCTAGTGTGATTGTCTGGGGATTTTATTTTTATTTTATTTATAAGAAGTCAATAAAAAGTAAAAACATAAAGCGAATACATTAAAAGTATTTAACAAATAAAGAATCTTTAAAAAACCTAATGTAAATACTTTTCGTTCTCACCCTTGAAAGTTTTTTGATTGAATTAATAGTATCGATATTTCAGCACAACTCTACGCAAAATTGTATACTGTTCGGTATGTCAGTAATAATATCCGAAATCACAGGATCCGGTGGCACTTGACATGTCATTAGTTGCACATTGTACAATCACTTTATGCCGATACCTAGCTATAAATATGTGGGTAGGTGTGCAAAAAAAAAGTGGGACTGGAAGCGACAGAAAAACATAGAATGCTTCACTTCCCGGGCATGCTGTAAAAGTCAGTAAAAGCAAAGGTTTTATTGGCGTTCTTGTGGGCGATAGGTTGGCCCCCTGTTACTGCAATAGTCTCTATCCATCGTTATAATGCCGCCAATTTGTCAAACGTGACATCAGATGGTTTTATAGCCTACCTCATAAGGGATACGCTCATGAAGTTGTGTACGATGTAATGAAACTGACTCTGGAATGAAATGAAAATTTCATTTCATTTCAGAGGCAGTTTAGAAAAGCTCGTTCGCCCAACTCAAACCCAGGACCTCTGCCTCTAGTTTGGATGTATGGACAACGCACGGTGTAATAAGGGGTTATGCTTGTGAATATCCTTGGCTAGCCGTCATATAAAATCTGCCGCCAAATGTAACCGCCTTTGCGGTGATGTGTTCTGGCAATATTTTATGAAGTGGCCAGGTGCTTCCTAAACCGGTGTGCGTCATTTTCAACCTCATCTTCACTTACAGGCGAGTGAGATTGAGGCAACGAGAATAAAACCAGTGGAGAGCGCATCGGCACGTCTTTGTTCTATATCTAAGTCACCAAAAAGCGGCGGGGGCAGAGGTATCCTTTCCCCGCTGTCATTGGGCGACGACTCGACAGCCAAAATACATCAGATTCACTAGGGATTCCAAAAAAAAATATCGATATCGATAAAAACTGGAATAATTATTATAACGGCCATTTATAGATTCACTATTTTTAGGTACGCGCGTATGCCTTTATTAGAATTAAAAACAAATCACATTTTATCACATAAATTATGGTTTGATTTATTATTAGTAGGTATAATGATTTTTTAGCGTATGTTACTATAGCCCTAAGGGGTTACTATAACCCAAATCTGTAACCGAACATTATTTATTCATTTTTCATTAAAGTTTTACGTTAAAATGATGGATTTGATTATTTTGAACATTAAATGGCAATTCATGAAGGTGGAATGTCATTACGGTTGAAATTCTCAGGCATAAAAATAAAAATAGAAAACCATAAAAAAAATTGCGAAAGGTACATGGGCGTGATTCGGGTACTCTAAGGATCCATCTATATTTCAACTTCCAGTTGACACTATTTATTGGGACACCCTGTATAAAACCATTTTTCAACCACCCCAAAAGATAACAACTACAATAATTATTAAAATCCTCCTTTGTCAAAATCCATCAAGCTAGTCGGACTGTAGGCTTGAAATATATATTTTTTATCTATATTTCATACCAGTATTTTGTATTCAGCTTAATCCTTTTTCTGTATATTTGCATTCAAACCCAAGAGCAAATACATTAAGCAATAACAATGTAAAAAACATAAGGTAAGTATTTATATTTTAAAATATCTATATGAAACGTAGCAATCCTGCGAACAGCACTATCGAAATAAAAAGAGACAACTGCTAATATGAAAAACAGTGTATCAGAAAGAGATAGCAAGAAAGACATCAACGCGAGCATTTCAGATATGAAAATATTTTATTTTGTTTATTTTTTTTTATCAAATTGAATAAATAGAGTAGAAATCCACTTAAATATGAAATGATACCCTATCTTTTGTGTAGCTTGAAGTCGTAGTTGACTTTCCACACCATTTAATTGCACAGCTAGGCATTATTTCGAGTTTTAATTTGCTTATAATCAGGAGCGCGGGACGTCCGTACGTTAGCCTACAGTTGCTGTGACTGACTCAAAATTCTGTCGCATGCCCTACATATAGGTCAAATTGAGCGACCGCGGTAGCCCCGCACGCACTCTCCACTGGTTGTATGCTCGTTGGATTGAGGTCATACGCGGATTAAGTTGCCAATAAAAAAACACCCGAACAGTGACCAACGGAACCCGTATTATTATTAGTTCACTGTTTTTATTTTTTAAAAATAATCTAAAAAGTCCTTAGTGTCCCGTTCCCGAAATTCCTTCTGTTTAGCAACCCAACACAATTTGAAGTACTTTTTTGCCAAGTTCCACATCGTTGTACTCAAGGAATAAGGTTTTTCATACAAACTAAGATGTCTTATATTTCCCGTTCCCGTTCGGGAAGTTCTACCATAGTGCAACCCTGCATCCTCTAAGGAATGAATGTTCCAAATTTCAGCTCTCTACGTACAGTTTTTATGACTGTTCGTTGTCTGTCAGCCGCTAAGAATGTTTGTTTGATTTAGTAAAAATTTTCTATCCAAGGTTCGTTCATTGAAAATAGCAATCTAGATTTTGGGTTGTCATGGTAACGCTGATTTTATAATTTAAGATATATCTATAAGTTTTCATTGGATTTATAGTTTTGCATACGACACTTTAAGAATGAAGGAAAAAAATGAAAACTTAACCTCAACGGAATTCAATCACACATGAGACTTTATGGAATTCAACCTTAACCTTGAGTTCCACAAAGGTCGTGACTTTCACAAGAATCCACCTTCTTTCCAACAGCAGTCACGTGTGACAGGTCCGCCATGACAGCCAGTTCCCGTTTGACAGGGTGTCGCCGCGTGCGCACGTTAATGACGTAGGTGATCGGTAATGCGTATGTGTACGCTTGGTTGGGGAAGTGGCTCAAACGCTTTTTTTGTAAATCAAAATATATTATTATATTTTATTGATAATGAAACTCGCACCTCGTTTTCACCTTTTGGAATGTAAGTGAAGTGAATTAATCGAATATGACAGCTGGGGTCGCTCGGTTTACTCGCGGTTTACGACACAATTTATCCAGCGCTGCTGGAGCTGAACCAAACGGCCCTTATGTGGCTGAAAAGGTTATCCGAATTCGGTTACATATGAGCTAGTAGCTCTGCCTTTATCGACGGGATTAGCCACGCTTATCCAACGGGGAAGTCTTTTGTGTTGATAACGTCTTCATAACTTACAATCTACATACATAACTTCACGTCTGTATTCCTTATGGGGTAGGCAGAACACCAGTGGCTATAAAAGCATCTGATGTCACATTTGACAAATTTGGATTCATTATAATGCTGGAGAGAGACTATTAGGGGATACTCGCAAAAACACCAATAAAACCTCTGTCCCTTAACTGACTTTTACAGTATACCCGGGAAGAGAAACAACTGGTACATTGTTTGTTTTTCTTTCGCTCCCAGTCCAGCATAGGAGAATCTTAGAACACATTACTTACAATCTATAGTAATACAAAAAAAGCTGGAGAAATTGTTTGTTAGTTTGAACGTAATAATTAACCAATTTTTTTACTCTAGTCTTAAGAAAGGATGGCTATGAACGCCCTATGCAGGTAAAATATGTTTTTAAGCTAAAAGGCTTATCAAAATTAATACTCGGGGCAACGCAAAGGTAGCTTAAACACATTTAAAATAGTATGTTTTATACTGCGTCATGAATACAATTCAACACCAATTCAGGGCATTAAACTTTTACCTCCTCATTACTATTTAACTTTAATATCTCAAACACGTCCGCCGGTTTATATCATTCGCAATTATCTAACTTACTAACTGCCCAAGTTACATGACTTTTCACTTAGCTAGCAACGATATTGTTTGTCATACAAACCAGTCAGGTTCCTGGTCACCCAATTCTGTATCGATTACATAATCGATACTAGGAATAAATCCTTGAGTTTAGTAATCGAAGCTTTGTAAGTGAATTTGAACTTTGTTTGTATTAGTTTTAGGGGTTATAGTAGAATGGGTTTCGTATTTTGCTACTGTCTGCTCTGTCTAGTATTTAAATGGTATGCGGTTCAGTGATAGATGAGGTTAAAAGTATATCTATTTTATGGTGTATAGAGTTAATTTTAAAAGTTAATCGACAAAGTTTTCTTCAGAAATATTACGATAAACCCATTTTTCTGTACGTGTTTCTATAGTTGGAATCGAATATTTAGACAAGACAGAATTTATTCAATAAATAGACATCTAAGTCAATTTTTTGAATAAATTAACTGAGGTAACAATTTATTTAAAAAAAATACTCGTTACAAAGTGCCCGTCACAATATTGGGTGGCGACTCGTTCGGAAATTGTGTCGCTTTTTCGTCTGAAATAAAAGCATACTTATTAATGAGAAATAATATATTGTAACAGCATTACAAGCTTAAAAAAATAGGCCTACTATTAAGAAATAAAAAACTAGGCTATGGCTTCTGTAAAATCATGATACAACCCGTAGTAAGCAAAAAAACATATTAGAAAAAAGATTTCCTTCATCGACTGTACCATCTTCGCTTACGTCTACACACCTTCCTAAATAAACCGGCAGTTGAACAGCTGATTCAAAACCTGTCATTAAGTGTGTCATCGGACTGTCAATGTCATCAGAGAAAATGGCGGTATAGGAGAATATAGTAGTCGTTTATTACTAACTAGCTGTTTCCCGCAACTTCGTACGCTTGATATTAGGTAAAGCGGTTTTTTTCCATACAAATTTTCATCCCTTTTTAGGGTTTTTTTTTTTCTATGTTTCTTTCCTATTTTCAGTGGTTTAGATTTCTCGTACAAAAATTCAACTTCAACTCTACAGCGGTTTCGCACTATATCCGATTCGAATCCGAGAAGTAGTTTACGCACTAGATCCGGCTTCCGTCATCTACCATACATATATAACTTCACGCCTATATCCCTTATGGGGTAGGCAGAACACCAGAGGTTATAAAACCACCTGATATCACGTTTGACAAATTTGGAGGCATTATAATGGTGGAGAGAGACTATTGCAGTGACACGGGGTCAGCCTATCGCCCACAAAAAAAAACCTCCGATAAAACCTCTTCCCCTTAACTGACTTTTACAGTATGCCCGGGAAGAGAAGCATCTTGCACATTCTATGTTTTTCCTGTGCTCCTAGTCCAGCATCTGTCATTTCATACAAGATTTCTAAATCAGTTTTTTCTCTGATTCGTATCAGGTTTATTGTGTTACCGTTCTTAGATAGTGATTTGTGAAAAAAATAGTAAATGTTTGGGTCTTCCACTATTTTCAATTCAAATTTCATCCAAATCGGTTCTGTGGTTTAACCGTGAAAGCGTTACAAACAGATACACTATTGTATTTATAATATTAGTAGTATGTATAATAATAGTACTTATCGTAAATTGCGCTAACGCTTTTCGTTTCCTGGTATGTTGAAATATTTGAGCTTTTCTGATTAAGAGTGAAGTGTGCCCGTCGGCCAGTTTAGTAATTGTGTTTTGTAATATTTTGATATGAAATTACCAGTTATTTTGTTGATTTATTAAGTTAAAAATGGACAGTTTGTTAAGCTTTGTCTATTTCTATTGTGTTTAATTAAAGATCTGTTCAGCTAGCGTCAAGGATAACTTAGTCAAAATTTTATCGGCTTCCCCGAACGATCCCCGAATAAAAATGGGACGTTTTTGATTGACATAAAGACCGAGTTATCTTTGACGCCCACTTTGGCGAAGGGGTTAACCTATCTGCCTCAGACGCCAGTGGTTGCGGGTTCGATTCCCGCCCGGAACAAGAAAAAAATCAATGTTCCGGGTCTGGGTGTTTATCTATATATGTACGAGGGTCAAACTGAAAGTTCTTAGAAAATCAAAAACTAAGCATTCTAGCAAGTTATTAGTTTTATTATAACTTTTCAAAATAGCGTCCATTCACATCAATACATCGCTGCATTCGATGGAACCATTGAGTAAAGCACCTTGCCCACTCGGCCTTAGGGGTCTCTTCGACGGCGTTTTGAAACGCAGCCACTGCTTCTTCGGCGTCCATAAAATGTTTTCCTCGAAGTTTTTCTTTTATTTTCGGGAATAAATAAAAATCGCAGGGTGCGAGGTCGGGGCTATACGGCGGGTGACCCAGTAATTCCACGTCTGAGGTCGCCAAATAGTCGATCGTTTGCCTGGCGGTGTGCGACGAGGCATTGTCGTGATGAAGGAGGATCCTGCTGCGAGGTCGTTTCTCTCGAACTTTTTCCAAGACAAGTGGCAAACAGTTGTTAGTGTACCACTCTGCATTAACCGTTTTCTGATCCTCTAAGACAACTGTCGCGTAATGACCTGTCTTTCCGAAGAACGAGGCCACCATCTTTTTTCCAACACTTCGACCTCTCTTCACTTTAGTTGGCAACTCTTCGGAAGGAAACACCCACTGAGCAGACTGTCTTTTGGTTTCCGGATCATAACAGTAAATCCAGCTTTCGTCACCCGTTAGTATGTCGAACACAGCATTTGAGTCACCTCCGTTAAATTTTTTGGTCATTTCTCGGCACCAATCAACACGGCGGAGTTTTTGAGCCTCGGTCAAATTATGCGGTATCCAGCGGGCACAAAGCTTCCTGACCGCTAAATGTTCATGGAGGATTTTGAGCACTTGACTCATACCTATGCCTAGACTTGTCCGAATCTGCTGATAGGTCACTCTTTTGTCAGTCTCTATCATACGCCGCACAACACTGATATTATCTTCAGTCGTCGCTGTAGAAGGCCGTCCCTCACGCAAATCATCGGTGAGATTAGTTCGACCACGTTTGAATTCATTAAACCAGTTGTAAACTGTGGCACGAGATGGGGCTTCATCGTGAAAAGCCAATCGAAGTCTATCATAACTTTCTTGTTGACTTATATGACATCGAAAGTCATAAAAAATCACTGCACGAAAATTTTCTCGGCTTAAATTCATTCTGACGTGCACAGACAATTTTCAATTTGCCGCCAAATCGTAAAACAAATGACAAATGAATGAAATGAATACTCAATATTATTGGTAAAGAGTTCTATTTTCAAAATTTAAACTTATTTTTTTAATATAATGCTTTTAAGTTGCCAGTTCTAAAAACTTTCAGTTTGGCCCTCGTATTTATATTCTAGGTTCCCCCCTAGTTCGCTACATGGTATCTCATAACACAAGCTTCGCTTACTTTGAGGCCATGTAGTTGGTGTGATTGTCTGCGGATTTTATTTTATTATTGCAGTTGGAGAGTTAATTTATTTATTTATATACATCATCACAATTCTTTTGTAACTCTCCCACTACAGGGCTATGAGTCTCTCTCATGGGTGACGAGGAGGTTAAACTCATACCAAGCTGGCCTAGTGCTGGGTGGTGGATGTCAAAATGTTTCGGGCTCTGAAAAGGGCTTCTGATAAATCCTCACGACTACTGTATACAAGTATACAGCAGCCGAGACCGACTGCTTACCGCGTCCTCCGAAGCACGGAAGTGATCGTGAGAAATGAATGTTTGGCGGTCACCCATCCTGTTTGTGTTGCTTAACCTGCTTTATAAGACATGAAAATTTATTTTTCAATATTTGAAAGCAATAAATTTCGACATTTTGTTTCATACAAAAATTTTAAAATGAATTTCGATTTTTTTTTATGTTTTTTGATTTGATTAATCCTTATGAGTACTAAAATACCTCCGTGAAAGTATTATATAGGGTTGGCGGGACACCCTGTATACACAGGAGCCACTGCGTCACGATGACTTCCTATTGAGATATACTTACTCTTATATCTTTCTTTTTTGGTTTGATTAAAACTTTGTAGCCAATATCGTGTTGGTGAGGTCTAGGATGCAAAAAAGGCTCCATTCTTCTCATGAATACATGCTGGACTGGGAGCAAAAAAAAACATAGAATGTACCAGCTGCTTCTTTTCTCGGGCATACTATGAAAGTCAATTAAGGGACTGAGTTTTTATGGCGTTTTTGTGTGCGATAGTCTGATCCCCTGTCACTACAATAGTCTCTTTCCATCATTATTATACCTACAAATATGTCAAACGTAACATCAGATGGTTTTAAAGCCTCTGTTGTTCTGCCTACCCCATATAAAGGCGTGAAGTTATGTATGAATATAGTAAATAAGTAGTTTCTAGGTAAATGCATCCGGTTTGATCAATGAGTAAGCTATCTCATTGAACCTTGAGACCTATTTCATGAAGGCTGCTTACCCACGTAGGCTATATTTACGGCCACACCCAGGCTGCCGCATAATTGCCGGAACACCTAGGTACCGGTGGTAACTCAGTAGTACATAGTGGTACTACTCGTACCAGTCGCTAGGATCTGTAGGTCAAGTATAAATCATTTTAGTTATGGGACTGTTTACCGTTTTGTCTGTTGGTTTGTTGTACCCAGACTTTCGTTATTATACAGAGCGGCCCAAGGCTTATGGGTCATCTAGGAAAAGTACCTTAATTATCGTCGATGGAGTATTTTGCTGAAAGAAGACTACATTATTTTTAAATATTAGTAATACTGCATTTAAAGACTTCCTAAGAAGATCTTGCTTCGTCTGAAAATGGAAATGACTTATTTTTTTATTTTTTTTTTATGATTCCAATCGAAATAATGTAACATAGTATTTTAAAAGAAAGGTATTATGCGAAATCAATTATTTTAATCAAATTAAAAACATACATGGAACTGCTGAAGTTAAGAAAGTGGAAATTCTAGTAAATCTTTAAATGCGAAATTACTAATATTTTAAAATCATATAAAGTCTTCTTTCATCTTCTTTCTTCTTCTACGACCGGCTGGTGTAGCGGTAACATACATTGCCTTCTATGCCAGAGGTCCTGGGTTCGAATCCCGGCGACGGTGGATATTTGTGTGATGAACACTGGTATTAGTCGTCAAGTCATGGATGTTCATATGTTTATTTGAGTTTATTCTTATAAAAAATATGTATTTATTCAATAAGTATGTTAATATATTTCTTAAGTATATCAGTTTTCTAGTATCCATAACACAAGTTCTTTAAGAAACTTAATTTGGGCTAGATAATATTGTGTGAGTGTCAGAAATATTTATTTATTTATTTTTTCAGTAAAATGCAATATCTACGATATGTAAGGTACTTTCCCTTGATGTCCCATTACCTTATGACGCCCTGTATACCTTGGTAAGCCCTTGTGCAGGTTAACCCATATAAGCACAGAAACCATAGGAATATTCAAATTAAAAGTTCTGGTACCGTAATCCAGACTTTGATCTTTCTCTATGCATATAATTTCCAAACGGTTTGACCCCAGCCACACTGGCCAGACACCTTGAAAAGCTGGGATTTGTCGGTGGTTCACTACCAGCACGCATGCAAAAGCAGTTTTCTTGATACTGTACGAACCGTTCACCGGTACTGTCTCTCATGCCCTGATCCCTGACCGGCTGGTCTGATTGTCGGGTCCTTTTGCCTAAGAATGCGTGTAGCTTTTAGAATGCATAATAATAAAAATACAATTAATTTATTTCAAGTAACAAGGACTTATATATCTAAATATGTATATTATTCAACAGGGAGCTGCACTGGGAGCGAAAGAAAAACATAGAATGTGCCAGCTGCTTCTCTTCCCGGGCATACTGTAAAAGTCAGTTAAGGGACCGAGGTGTTATGAGAGGCTTTTTTGTGGGCGATAGGCTGACCCCCTGTCACTGCAATAGTCTCTCTCCACTATTATAATGCCTCCAAATTTGTTAAATGTGACATCAGATGGTTTCATTACCTCTGGTGTTCTGCCTACCCCATACAGGATACAGGCGTGAAGTTATGTATGTATATTAAACAGGCTCAAAAACATTTAAATTACTAAAATTTTAGGGAAGTATAAATTTTAACTTAGAATTTAAAATTGGGGTCGTAGCCATAGAGTCTTGAAAGTATAGTCTGGATTTTGAAATCCGTTGGTGCAAGAGTGTGGGTTCGCTTGATCAAAAAGACCATCGACGCATACACCAAAAGGTATGTAGGTACATACAACCAATTGAGCAACCTTACGCATCAGTGCTTTGTTACATTTAAATCCGAAATTTCTTTGCGATGTCTGTAAAAACAGCGAAACGTCTAAATGTAAAATACGCGATACATCCAGTTAAAAAGGTCTATTGTGTTACTAAAATTTCGATTTTTCAACTTTCAGAAAGGCTTATTTCAAGTCAATGGTATTGATTTAAAATATACTTCGACGACCGGCTGGTGTAGCGGTAACATACATTGCCTTCAATGCCAGAGGTCCTGGGATCGAATCCCGGCGGCGGCGGATATTTGTGTGATGAACACAGATATTAGTTGTCAAGTCATGGATGTTTATATGTTTATTTAAGTTTATTCTAATAAAACATATGTATTTATTCAATATGTATGTTTATATTTCTTAAGTATGTCAGTTATCTAGTATCCATAACACAAGTTCTTTAAGAAACTTAATTTGGGCTAGATAATGTTGTGTGAGTGTCAGAAATATTTATTTATTTATTTAAACCCGAATGAATCTACCTATTTTGTTTCAAGTCATACAATATTTTTCATTAATTCATTCATATTTTAAGGAAGCCGAGTTTTTAATCAAAATAATAATCCTTCTCTATTTAGCTTAACAGCCCGGTAGTTTCCAAGGCCTTCATGCCCATTCGCTGTAGTTTCTTCAAAATATGCGTAATTAAATGGAAAGAGCCTCGGTTAACAAATAGAGACATTGAAACTGTATATGCGCTGGTACTATCAGTTACCCACCCAGTGGCTAGTTGCTAATTCAACGATTTGATCCAGTTATTTGGCCGATGACACAATCGGTACAGTCAGACAATATAATATAGGTTTTATTCTATGTCTGTATTGCATACTTTTAATAGTTAAAGAAATTAATTTGATTTGTTTTACTTACGAATCATAGTTGTTAAATTATAAAGCAAAAACACATATTTTTAGCTGTGAATTTTGTGATCATTTGAATAAATGAATAAATATTTACAAAAAAAACAGTTAAGTGCGAGGCGGACTCGTGCAAGGAGGGTTCCGTCCCGTACGGTCACAAAGACAATATGTTATAGGACAATAATACATCCATTAGGTATATGACACAGCATTATATTACAAGTCGTCGTGGCGCCGTGGTTACTGAATGTATCATAATTCATATGATATCACAGGTTAAGCAACGTTCGGCGCGGTCGGTACTTGGATGGGTGACCGCCGACCATTCATTTCTCGCGACGACTTCCGTGCTTCGGAGGGCACGTTAAGCAGTCAGTCCCGGGTGCAGTATACTTGTATACAGTATAGTAGTGCCAGCTTGTTAGAGCTTGGCCTATGTAAGTATACCTCCTCGTCACCCAGGGTTAATTTTGTTCTTGCTGTAATATGTAAAAGATATTTGAACTATTTTTTGGTTGCGATTACACTTTAATCCGAGGTTTCGGTGTCTTTACTAACAATGGTGTCTCTAAAATAAAATTTGTTTAAAAAAAAATCTTCTCATTCATAACTTTTAGCCTGCCACTGTACCTAGTTCGGCGAGTATTAAGTCTCAACCGACCCCGACTCGCGTTGCACAATATTTCTTGTGTCTACTGAACAGTCATTGTGTACATTTGTATTTGCGGTTTATGAAACAAATGGTCAGGGATATGACAGCTGAATTAGGTACATAATATACTCACCTGCTGCTTCGATGACAGTTTGAAATATGCGAGTGTAAAGTAGGAATAATAAGTAGTTTGTAATAATAGTGTCATTCACTTGTTTTACCCGGCAAATTATTTTTTCAATGATGAAGCTTAACATCTAACATCTGATGGCATAGGAAGGTACTGGTATAGCCAAAACACATCAACGCCTGATCGGTAATACTTTGCGGCAGATTTTAAATGTAGGATGGTTGGTGGCCAGTACACTTCTTTTAATAGTACTATACTTAATTTAGTTACACAAGAAAAAGGAGAAAATTAAGTAATTAAAACTAACACTTCATGAAAACACAAAGACTCAATATAAATAAATAAAATCCCCAGACAATCACACCAACTACATGGCCCCAAAGTAAGCATAGCTTGTGATATGGGATACCATGTAGCGTACTAGGGGGAACCTAGAATATAAATACATATACAGTGTGTAAGGCTTCGGATTTCCGATACTTCACCCACGTATACTACGTTAAATTATATCGACAAATTACTATACAAAGGGGATTCGCACCACTCACCCCTCTGAATGATAGCCATTTTAAAATTTGATATCTCGTACTTTTACGAGCTCACTGAAACTAATTTTTTTCACATTCCCATGTCACTCCGATACACTAAAATTATCTTATTTGAAAGATTATGATATTTTATAGCACTTAAAGTGTCTTTTGATAAGATGTAATGCAATTAGTCTTCGAAATCTTTTAGTTTAGCCGAAAATCTTGGAAAAACTTTAATTGTTTTTTTAGTTAATGTGCATTACCTAAAAAAACAGCCCCTTAACATAAGGTTTTTTTCCATTTTATTTGTTCTCAAGGAACTATAAAAAGAGCCAGAAAGAGCCTCTCAACAAGTTAGATTAAGGGCAACCGCCTGCATTTAAAATAATGGCGGTCGTATGATGTTCTGTGTCTTCTGAAAGTCTGAATTAAAAGTTCTCCCCTCGGCTCATAAGTGGTGGTAAAAAAATCAAATTTAATTGAAATAAATAAAGTTTATATTTTGATGCCGAAAGCTTATAAACCTGCTCAAAATTTCAGCACATAGATTTTTTAACTACGATTGACTAGGTAGGAATTGCTTCGTCGTCCGGCATCCCCGAAAAGGGATGGCACGCTGTGGCCTACGGCTGACGACGGTTGTTAATGGGAAGTTGAATATAATATGGCCGATATAGAAATTGTGATACCGCGATGTAGGGTCTAAGATAGTGTCGTCATTGTCATAATTTGTTGTTACCATACAGCGTAGCTACAACTGTTATAGAGTTAGCGTGTTTAAACAAAAAAGAAAGAAGAAGAAAGAAAGAACATTTATGTCATAGCCACGGATACACAGATATAAATATACAAGACAATACACAATCTTTACACAAAAGAAATAAAATTTTAATGACGTAATTTTAAGTACACAGAGTAAAATGTATGATTTAATAATCCCCCGCAGCCATGAAAAAGGAACTGACTCAGCAACCGCTGCAGATCTAAAAGATCTACAACACTGATTTTCAGTCAGCACCTATAACCTGATATGAACCCTGTTTACATAAAAACATGAAAGTATTACAGAGAAATACACTGTTAGTATGCTATTTTAAATTAATGATAAATCCCTTTTACTTAAATTACACAAAAAAAAGGAAAAAAAAATGCTTAAAGATTAAGATACTTATTTTAAATTATACGAATAACTCACTAACATAAATAGAAACTTTACAGAAAACAGATAAATCAGCTAGAATAGTAGAAATTCGTGATTACAAGTTATGCAAGAACAGATAACATACATATGGACCGAAATTAGGAATTCTTTTGTCAATGTCGAGCAAACGAATATTAATGCGAAACTGTTCTTTATTACTTCCAGTATAATTAATTAGAAACTGTTATAATTTTGACCTTGTATTCAGCAGTCGTTAGAGTTTGTCAGTTACTATTACAGCGACCTGAAAATTCTGGGCTCCAGCTACCAAAACTGGGCTAGCTTGGTGGATTACGGTCTACACTTCCTCGTCATCTAGGGAAGAGACTCATAGCCCTGCAGTGGGAGAGTTACAAAGGATCATGATGATGATGTTAGGAAAGTCTTGTATAGGAACCCCGGCTAGGATGGATATTTCTTGGGTGACCAATAGATATTAAACGTAATGCCATGGGTATTAGTATGTCTTTTTTTGTATTGTATTCAATATTTATGTTTTATATTACTTTGGTTTATTTATTATCCACCATCTAGTAATCAAAACACTCACCTTCACTTACTTTTCTTAAAATAAACTTAATTCAACCTAGATAACGTGGTATCCATGAGAGTAATGTTGATTATTATTTAATCAATTTTTTCTTGATTTATATGCGCCTCATGAATTACGAAATGCGCTTAATGGACACCCGATATACATACATACATACATAACGTCACGCCTGTATCCCTTATGGGGTAGGCAGAATACCAGAGGTTACAAGACCATCTGATGTCACGTTTGACAAATTTGGAAGTATTATAAAGATGGAGAGAGACTATTGTAGTGACAGGGGGTCAGCCTATCGCCCACAAGAACGCCTTTAAAACCTCTGCCCCTTAAATGTGGTTATATTTTGTTATGTCAAAAGGGATTCCCTCCAATTTCTATGGAAGTAAAACGATAAAGGGTTCATTTTAATAAATTATATATGCTCGTTTAATTATTAAGGACATAAGTGGCCACTACCGATCAGATAGTAATAGCACGGTTAATAGATTTAAAATTAGTACAGTTAGCTTCACAAATTTATAATCACGACAATCTTTTTATTTAAAACTATCTGTGATGAAATTGTATACGTTTTTACGATCTGCTCTTGAAATTAAACATATTTTTTTTTTTTTTTATATGTGACTAAACCCGCGTTTGACCTCAATCTCACCTGATGGTAAGTGACGATGAGGTCGAAGATGAAAGCACACGGGTTTAGGAAGGAACTGGCTCTTTATACAATATTGCCGGAACACATTACCGCCGGAGCGGTAACATTTGGCGGCAGACTTTATATAAAGGGTGGTCGCTAGCCAGGCGGACCCAGAAGGGATCCTACCACCAAGCAAATATTTAACAGCAGGGCTATTCTCCTAAACAACAGCGTTGAGTTCATCGATGCCTCAGCGACGAGTGACATTATTGGTATGCACGTAACACATAACTCGACCCCAGCGCTCGCTGCTGATGACGGCGTGAGTAAGAATTGACATTCGTCGAACTGTTTGACACTTCGTCGATGACTTCGTCGTCGAGCACAGCGCTGTTGTTTTAGTTACGCGACTAGCCCTGCTGACCTAATATACAAAACACACATTACCCACAAAAAATATTTCATGACTTCCAAAATTCAAATACAATACAATAAAATTAAATTACCTGAAATAAATACATAAATTAAACACTTATAAAAAAAAAACAAAGTTCTTATTTATACATACATACATAACTTCACGCCTGTATCCCTAATGGGGTAGGCAGAACATCAGAGGCTAAAAACCATCTGATGTCACGTTTGACACATTTGGAGGTATTATTATGATGGATTGATACTATTGCAGTGTCAGCCTATCGCCCGCAAAAACGCCAACAAAACGTCCGTCCCTTAACTGACTTTTACAGTATATCCGGGAAGAGAAGCAGCTGGCACATTTTATGTTTTTCTTTCGCTCCCAGTCCAGCATGGAAGCACTCTTCTTATTTATATTGTTATTTTTTTTTTACTTTATAAAATAAAGAAGGACCTGTATTGAGTTCCTTAAAGATTGCACAAAAGTATGAGAAGGATGAAATTGCTGGATGTTTGGTGATATAAATAAATTAAAAAAAGAACTCTGTATTTGTTTCGGTTTTAAGTATTATTTTTAATTCCGTTTCGATATTTGTGACAATTTTCTCTACATCAATCCAAAGAACATTTTTTCTACGACTTTTTACAAATCTTTATAAATAACACAAAAAAAAAAGTACTTTTCCTTTGAAAAATGAAAAAAACGTTGTCCGCCCGTTGCGCTTGGCGATATTTTGCCTACGCAAGGCATACTTACGCTCAGAGTTAATAGAGTTACGCCAGTTTAGCAGCAAGAAATAAAAATTGTGTATGGGTAAACTCAAATTTTAAAAACTATTAATTTTAAAAAGTCGTAAAACAAATATTGTTGGGAATGATCTGGATATGATGCCCGCGAGAGGCGATACGCTAATTAAAATTAACCCTGAGTAAAAGAAAATGGATGTGCTTTAAAATATTGGCCTAAAAACCCTTTTTATTCATACACTTTTGCAGCTGACTGTACACACCCTAATTACCTTTTGATTTATTACGGAGTTAGCTTGTTTATTTCGCATTAGACGATTTAAAGATAATGGAAGGATATTGGGGTTGTGAAATATTGAATTTATAAATAAATAAAGATATAAGGTATTGCGTTGTGTGTGTATACGCATTCTCTCTTTGATTGTATCCTTTGTTCATTTATACTACTTGATTATATACTAGAAGAACGGTAATAGTCTAATTTCAAATTACATATACATATGTCGGAATCGGGGTGATTCCTCTCTTTTATCCAACATTAGGTATTCTTGGGGATTTCAATCATGATTCTCTAATACAGTCTTTTGTGTGGGCGTCTTTAGGGCGAGTCGGTTTTTCTACTGTCGACAATGCTTGTGGTGCTGAACTGATTGATCTTGGCTGCTAGACAGTTCTAGATGGTCACTGGCGTGTCACTACATTGTTAATGATCTCTTGAAGATCAGGTTGTCTTGAATAATTGCTTGAAGAACACTTTCCTCGTGTCCATCTTCTGTATTGTTGTTATTCTTTCTGCTAGTGACAAACTCGTGACGTAGACTCTGTCAAGTACCAAGAAGGTACTGGCATCTGAAGACAATCGAAATAAACTATAAGGCTCTAGCTAGACACCGCCGACACATACGTAACTTCAAACCTGTATCCCTTATGGATTAGGCAGAACACCAGAGGTTATAAAAACTTCTGATGTGACGTTTGGCTTTCGAGGCATTATAAAGGTGGAGAGAGACTATTGCAGTGACAAGGGGTCAGCCTATCGCCCACAAAAATGCCTCCAATAAAACTTGACTCTTGAATAACTTTTACAGTATGCCCGGGAAGAGAAGCATCTGGCACATTCGATCTTTTTCTTTGCTCCCAGTCCAGCATAGATTTTATATTATGAATCGCGAAAACTTGAGCCATCATTACCGTAATAGTCCCCGATAAAAAAATATGGTATATTTATAAATTGAAGTGATTTTTAAATTATCCATGAAGTACTCAATCGATTTCGATGAAATTTATATAGGACCAACTCTGACGTATCTTCTATCATATGAAATAAGAATTTTCAAAATCGATTCATAATTGTCCGAAATATCGTGTACCAAAAACATACATACGAATTGAGAACCTCCTCCTTTTTTGGAAGTCGGTTGAAAAAGAGGTTTACCGTACAAAGATACAATGAGAAGGTTTATGTTCATATACATAATGTTGGTACACAATAATTACGTACATTTGCTAGTTAGTTTATACTTTTCGTATGAAGCCCTAAGGACTGTATATTCCTAGAAGGGTTTGTATAAGGCCTGCTCCTTCTACCCCGCACTGGTTAGTAAAATATTCCGCAGACCTACGCAGATACAAGGTCACAGACAGACAGACACACATGCGTCTGCGCAAATCGTGAGAATAATTCGCATTACAATACATGTTTAAATGCATTATTGTTTAATGTTTAAATTACTCTTTTATGCTTTAAGATGGATGGTTTTATTGTTATTCGGGTTCTACTGTCTAATGATTGTTTTTTTTATTATTTTTGCTAATGTAATAGATACGTGCGATGTATTTTTTTTTCATCTATATTGTGACTTGTATTGATTATGTATTTTATTCGTTTTGAGCTTTCACAAGCTATTTATATCTATTCTATTACTATAAGCCATTATGGCGCCTTATTGGTTTACGGGCAATTTTGTGGTTTACTATAAGATATCCGGATGCAAGAAGATGGGATGCCCCTGGCTGTAAATTGTTATTGTGTATTTTTTTCTTATTTTTAAAAGATGATTGCTGTTGAGTTTCTTGCCACTTCTTCTCAACAGATCGACTTTCCGAAGCGGTGGTAGATTCAGTTCAATTTGTAAATTGTTTGACTTATTTCAAATGTATTTTAATACTTACGAAATAAAGATTATTTGAGTTTGGTCTCAACTTACTCGTCACCCAAGGAAGATGAAGACTGTTATATTATACTGAAGTAGGTGCGAGTTGCTTTGCGCAGGTTTTTTTTTTGTAACTAAAACACCTGCGCACAGCTTGCAACAACTTCAGAGGAGAGTAGAGGTTTAGCGTGACCTTTCATTGTTAACGCGCAAGCGAATTGTTCAACGTGATTTCAAAAGGCACTTTAATCTAACATGAACCTTATCCATCTTTCCAGAAGATCAAAACTCGATGAAACGCCAGCGCCCCAAGGACATGCAGATGGCTGAGCCGCCGCAAAGTATGGAGATCGCTCAGATCCTCATATCTCTGCTGCACGCCTGGGGTTTGGATCCTGACCTGGACCGCGTCTGCGAGTCCAAGCTGGGGCTGCTGAGACCTATGGTTGGTAGTTGAAAGCTTTATTTTCATAACTTCATGCCTGTATCCCTTATAGCGTAAGTAGAACACCAGAGGCTATAAAACCATGTGACGTCACGTTTGACAAATTTAGAGGAATGATAATAATGGAGAGAGACTATTACGCCAGTAAAACCTCTGTCCCTTAACTGACTTTTACAGTAAACCCGGGAAGAGAAGCTGGCACATTCTATATTTTTTCTTCATAAAAATACTAAATAAAATCGATCCCGGCTGGGATTCGAACACAGATTCCTCGCATACCGGGCGAGCATTCTACCAACTGAGCTTCCGGGTTCTGGCCGTTGGCCATCGATCATATTTACAAAATTGGGTTTTTCGTTATACAAGGTGTCCCGTAAACCCTATAACATACCTTAAGAAAATGACGGAATTTATTTTTAAATTTTTATATTAAAATAAATTCAGACATTTTCTTTTTTACAAAAATTTAAAAATAAATTTCGACTTTTCCTTTTTTATATATTTTTTCTGTAATCCTTATGGTTACTAGGATACCTCCGTAAAGGTATGTTATAAAGTTTACGGGACACCCTGTATACTAATGTGGCAGTGCATTTAAATAATTTGAGGGTCAACTTTTAAGCACGAAATGCGTGCTCCAAATTCCAGTTAGGTAACTGACATTATACAAAATAATATGCTGGATGAGCGAGCGATGTAGAGAACAGACAGGCAGCCTCTTTAAATCAATCCATACAACATTTATTATACGACTCTTTACCAATCTTGATATACAGGGTGTATCGTAATGAATGGATAACCCGTTAACTAGAGTTGGTCCGGATGTAAGACTGTAAGTCAGCCAGGATTCTCAACCATATGAAAATGGCATATACTTTACTACATTTTTAAAAAAATCCTTTTGTTTTTCATTCATGTCACTTCATCAAATAAAGGTATTATTTTGTTTCTTTTCTAAATAATATTCCTTAATACTTATTTTATTTCATTTTAATACAACTTTAGGTGCTCTTAACGATAAACATTGCCAAATTGTAGTGACAATGTTTGTTTCAACTTTTTTCATAGCGTTATCTTTTGATCTTCTACTGTAAAGGTATAAAGCTATAGCTGCCCATACTCTTAAACACTTGTGTGGTATGTGTAGATTCTAAAAATGTATGACAATGTGTAGTTTACCAGTAATATTAAGTTACAGGAGCCCGAACACTGATCGTGGTCAGAATTTTAATTAACGGGTTTTCCATCCGGACCCTGTATAATACAAAAAAAGAAAAACAAAATAAAAAATGTTTCCTTTGTACTCTTTAAGTATATCGTATTATTACCATTAAGCGATATTTTGCCTACGCAACGTATTTAAACGTATTTAACATTTAGAGTAAACAGAGTTACGCCAGTTTAGCGGGAATAAATATTTTTTTAATAGGAAAACTTAAATTTTAAAAAGTCGTAAAAGAAATGTTGTTGGGATTGGTGTGGAGAGACTGTATTCAAGAGGTGATGCGCTAATTTTAATTAACCCTGTATATTAACATGTTTTCCGCGTGTATCATATCTGTACCACAGAGGTAAACTATTTTAAGTCACATGATGTAAACTTTACAGGAGAGCAAATTAAATTTATTTTGTTTGAATAAATTTAATTCTTTTTTTTTTCTTTCTTATTTATCAAATTGACACTAACTGTTTTGTAGTATGTGCTAGGGTGTGTATATATTTAGTAATAGCAGATTCAATAGAAATAACTACACAAGGCTGGAGTGGACTTAACTTATTTTTGCTCTAAATTTTATAGCATACCTAACTCATTTTGTGGACTTAAACTAATAAATGTATGGCTCTAAACTGATTTTTATAATCTCAAAAAATAAAACAGGCATGTAGAAATATAATATTTATTAAAAAAAGTTTAAATAGTAGCAATATGAATCAATAAGTATGATCTTCAGGATATTCTTCAATGTCAACACCATGGGTTATATTTTTATAAAATGAATGGAAACATGTTGGTACCCACTTTAAAGTGACTTGCAAATCTTTATATTTAGCTAAGGAAATTCTCTTTGGAGTGCTGCTACATAATGGAATAGCTTGTGGCCAGTTAACACTGCGTCTGGTGTGTCTAATGAAATTGGCTCTTTCATAATCAGTTTGACTTAAAATCATTTTTATAAAACAGAGTCCCTAGGTCTAGTTGTAAAAAACCCGTTAGCTACCGTTACTTAACCAAAATTATGGTTAGCTACCGATAAAATGCCGTTATTAACGGTTGAATATCCGACTGCGAAAGAGGGTAACGTTTTTCTTTCTTTTCTTGTATAGTCAACCTCCTTGCTGAAGAAAAAGATTGATACCCGAAACAGGTTTTAAAATTAATTGTATTTGTAGGTGATATAATAATTTTTAAAGCGACATATATAGTTACATAGCCCAATTCTTTAATTATGTACGAGTAATTTAATATAAACCTAAATAATTTACGTATATAGGTATCTAGTTATTGACTTGACATTGTCGCTTCGTTTGAACAGAGTGGCTTCGTCGCCATTTAGGTATAAGCCGCGCAGATATAGAAAAAAGCTGTAAATGGCGACCGATGTCATATGCCGATGTGTCAGATATTTAGTGTGGCAGTTACAGTCAAACGTATTACTTATAATTGTTGTTGCGGAGCTCGAATTGATAAACTAAATATGCCGCGCTGACAGCGACAACGAAGAAGGATAAAGTTTTTCTTTCTTTTCTTGTTAACTGACTTCAAAAAAAGAGGATATTAATTCTACCCGTATGTATGTAATATTTCCAGAATTGCCAAGTTTTCGTATGTTAGTCTATATAAACATATGAATGAACAAATGTGCCAAATTTCAATATAGTATGTATGTTTTTATGTATGTATTCGCATATCTCCGGAACTACTTACACGTTCGATTTAAGTAATTCTTTTTTTGTTGTACTAGGTATTGTTCAACTTAGGGTATATCACAATCTCATCAAAATCGGTTCAGTAGTTTTTGAGATAGGGAATTTCAACCGACTTTTTTTGCCAGTCGAAGCTGGCATCATTGCTCAACTTGCGATTCACATTTCAATCCGTTAGCGACATCTCGCGGTGGTATTTAACCGTAATAAGCATATAATGCGGTTAATTAACCGTTGATAACGAAAAATGCATATTTAACCGCGTGGTTAAAATCGTTAATAACCAGCTTCGCATCTATAAGCCCTTACCTGTATATGAACCATTTCAGATATAAGTATGTTGTCATTATTATTATTTTTTTTCTTATTACAAGGGGAGAAGTAATACCTGTGTACAGTGATTTGAAGTTTAAAAAGTCTTCTAACTCCATATTGTACACTTCTATGGGATTGTTGGGTGGTATTGACTGACGTTTGACACAGAAAAAAGCGCTAAACATCAATGGAGTTGCCAACTTTAGAAAAAAAAATAGGGGGACATTGTATTATGTGGGACTTAACACATACGTTGTTTTGCGCAAATAAAAAACGTAGTGGCATATTATTTTAAGTAGGACTTGATTGAATATGCCTCGAAATAAACAGGGACTTAATACAATAGAACTTTGGAAAATTTAAAAACTATGATACTCAGGACCTAACACACTATGCCACTAGGTATATAAGGTGATTCTGAACACATACTGTAAAAAACACAATATTGAAAAAAATGGACTTAACATAGTTTACCTCTGTGGTACAGATATGATATAAGAGGTAAAGCAACGTTGGACTTGGTCGGTACTTGGATGGGTGACCGCCTACCAATTATTTCCCACGACGACTTCAGTGCTTCGGAGGGCACGTTAAGCAGTCGGTCTCGGGTGCTGTTTACAGTAGTCGTTATGATTTGTCAGAAACGCCCTGAAAATTCTGACATCTACTACCCAGCATTGTACCAGCTTGGTGGATAATGGCCTATACGTCCTCGTTACCCAGAGGAGAGACTCATAGCCCTGCAGTGGGCTCATTACAAAGAGTTGTAATGATGATGATCAACATGAATATTACCTTCCCCAGATCCCAGTCTGCTTTGGCGTGGTGTCACGACACGGACACATGTCGGTTCAACTTCCGACGCGGCTCAGCAAGATTCTCACCACGGACAAGCTCGTTCCGTTGCCGAAAGACCATGATACCTTGACCAAGTAAGTAATAAGATAAGATATTTATTTCTGATAAAAACTTATATCTAAGAATAACATTAATTAAGAAATGTATACTAGGTTAAACAACATAATCCGTAGAGTATGTAATAAGGTTACTAAATTTAACTATAGATGCTATACAATAATATGTGATTTCATTAGTTTATCATGAACTAGGGTAAAACAGGCATAATACCCAAACTAAGTAATTATGATTACTTGTTTTTTAGGTATAAAATGTTCAATATAAGGAATGTATCAATATGAATTTTAAAACAAATGAATACAATAACATTTAGTGTAACTAATACACATAACAATAGACAATAATCTAACGTACTACTAATATATACTAAACCTTTTTAAAAACGAAGGTGCAGATTATAACTTTATTCTAATTTGCATGTATTTAAATTTAATCTTATTTTAAGACTATCTATCTATATAATATATCTGTCGAGTTCCCCAAAGGCGTTATTCCTATCGAGTTGCTTGGTTCCATTTGTAGCGCTTCACTCAACTTCTGTTCGCCTCCCTATTCACTCCACTCCTAAGTACTTTAAGTGTCGAGTGGGTTACGTATCATAATAACTAAAGTTGTATCGACTAATGTTGAAATAAGTACGGTTGATTGGCCTAAGTTCATATCGCATATTGGACGACTCGACTACTGCTTATAAGATTCGATTAAACTAAAATTAATAGCAATAATGAACGATTAATCTAACATTTTGTAGAGCTAATGGTTGTTTGAAATATGTTCGTAAGAACTACTAGATAATTCGCCTACAGTTTATGAATAGATACTGCGTTGGTTCACTAACAAGAACAAAGCTTCGAGTGAGTAGCTTTCTCGTGGATGGACGTGTATCACTATAGTCTTCATGCGCACTTTATATATTGGTTTTAATTTTGAAATTGCCTAATGTATAAATGCAATTGTAGACTTCAGAAAGACACTAACTCGTTCATGGGTCAATGTGTACGCTTTTATAACAAAATTCCAAAAATATGTAAGATTAACCCTTCGATAGATTTAAGGATAAGTGTTGTGTGAAAAGGACTACTATAAGATATCCGGATGCAAGAAGATTGGATTCCCTGGCTCAAAGTTGTTATTCTGTATTTAAAAAGATGATTGCTGTTGAGTTTCTTGCCATTTCTTCTCAACAGATCGACTTTCCGAAGTGGTGGTAGATTCAGTTAAATTCGTGAATAGTTTGACTATTTCAAGTGTATTTAAATACCTACGAAATAAAGTATTTTTTGACTTGACTTTCCATCAGGTGGCCTGGTAGACAAAAGTGCTATGCTTATAACATAAAAAGTCTCATCATTTTTTGTATTGAGATTAAACCCGCATTTGACCTCAATCTCACCTGTTGGTAAATTCTAAATTCAAAAAGTTTTATTCATCTTAGGAATTTCACAAAACACTTAATGAAGTCAGTCATCACATACTTCGGCTTTAACTAGTTGTTGATAGTTGTTAAATAAGATATTACAGTAGACCAGGAGCCAAAAAAAGCCGGCGGAAAAAAACTCTCGGCACTCTTTTTCAGTCAGAATTCAAATTAATACAAATAGGTACAGTACAAATTGACCGTGACGTGAAAAAAAAAATACAAGACAGCTAATTGTGAGAGCCAATGTCATGCCACAACCAAATTGCTTACATAGCAGATGCAATGACTATGGATGCACAATACGAACATAACAAACTGGGACCAGAGTGTTTGAACAAGAATGGAATAAAATAGTCATAGTATCATTAGCAAAACGACCTGGCACCGGTAACCTGGACCTGGTAAGAGAAGATGAGGTCGAAGATCAAGCATACGGGCTTGCGAAGGACCTGTCTCTTCTCAAAATATTGCCGAAACACATCACTGAAGCAGCGGTGATATTCGGCGGAAGGTTTTATATGAAGGGTGGTCGCTACTTAGGTGGACACTGAAAGGGACATACCACCAAGCGGGGGTCACTCGGATTAGTCGCTTTTTACGACGCGCTTATCCAGGGACGGTAGGGCTATTCTAAACCGACCCTATACGGATAACCGAACAACGTGAATTTATTTTAACACACTTATCTTCTTTGTTTCGAACGCGTTGAAACTGTCTTAACCGTATATAGGGTCGCCACATAATAGTCTATAATATTTTAATAGCAGATTAAGAATGATGAGTGGGTCTGAACTTAGAAATTTTTTTTTTTTTACTTTTTTCATAAATTAAAATTTCAAAATTCTTCTAAGTGATCAAAATTGAAGTTAGCTTAAGTTTAAGTTTTAAGTAAGTTAGTTAGCTAAAATTGAAGAAGCTTATGACTACACAGCAAGTAATAAAATCGTTTCCATCTTATTGTATGTAGCCATAAAATGAAGATTAAACTTAAATTTTACTCACTAAGAAGAATTTTAAAATTTTTATTTATGTAAAATATATTACAAAAAAAAAATGTTTTTTCGAAATTCACACCCACTCATCATTCGTAATCTGCTATTAAATTATAATTGACTGTTATAGGCGGACCCTGTATTTACTTACCGTAGAGCAATATTCGATATGTCCTGGGTTTGAGTCCCAGATAGACCAGTTTACATTCCTAAACTAGCATGGGTCTGAGTATATATGGTACGGTAAGAGTGAATATTTGAAGATTATTAATAATTACTAACCGGCTGGTTGCTGAGGCTGGTTGCACAGAACCGTCATGGACCGGTTAGGTTAGTGGTTATTTTCGAAAAATAAAAAATATTCGAAAAGGCAATGCAATCTAGGTTACTAAGTTTTATTAATAAATATAATATCATAAAAAAGGAACAAAATGGATTTCAAAAGGGGAAATCTACAACATTAGCTTCATTTTTACTAATTGACCAAATTATTGAATGCATGGACAACCGCGTACCGGTAACTACAATGTTTTTTGACATGAGCAAAGCGTTCGACCATGTTTCGCATAAATTACTTCTTCTCAAATGTCAACGTTATGGAGTTAGAGGTCTTGCATATGACTGGATGAAATCTTATTTGTTTAACCGAAAACAATATGTTGAAGTCCCAAACTTAGATGAACGTCAAACGGCTGTAACTTTTTCATCACAGATAAAGATAAATAGCTTTGGTGTGCCACAGGGCAGTATCCTTGGTCCACTTCTATTCTTAATTTACATAAATGACCTCCCTGACAATATTAAGTACCCCTGCGTTCTATTTGCAGACGATATATCGGTGATAGTACCTTGTGAAAATAAAAATATAAATGACTATAATAGAGAACTTAATGAGACATTGCAATCTGTTGTTTGGTGGCTAGAACAAAATAATCTTAATGTAAATATAAATAAAACAAAATATGTACAATTTATAAACAAAAATGGAAATAAAAATAAATTAGTTATAAGACATAAAGATGACCAAATACTCGAGACAAATAGCGTCCCTTTCTTAGGCTTAATATTAGATGATAGGTGCACTTGGGAACAGCATACATCTAAGCTATGTAATAAAATAAATTCTTTCACTTACGTTTTATGGAAACTTAGTAAAACTGCGAGTAAAGAAACTGCATTACAATCCTACCATGGAAATATCGGCTCCATTCTTAGATATGGTATAATATTATGGGGTAATTGTAGCCACTTAAATGGAGTTTTTATTGCTCAAAAAGCATGCATACGTGCAATATGTGACGTTGAAAATACTGTCTCATGTCGATCTTTATTTAAACAGCTCAAGATTTTAACAGTCCCTTCTTTATACATATATGAAATATGTGTTTTTGTTAGATGTCATCCAAAATTGTTTGAATCTTTTTATGACACTCCGAGAATCCGTAGCTGTAGGCGACCAAACCGTGTAGTAATGCCAAAAGTCCACACAGCTATGCGTGACAAAAATTGTCGTTCAATGGCCATACGAATTTTTAATAAATTACCTGATGATATGAAGAGCCTGCCATTAAGTTATTTTAAACGTAAACTAAAATCATGGTTGGTACAAAATTGTTTCTATAGTGTTCATGAATACATGATCTTCTAGTTGATATTTACATTGGCATGTTATTCTTAGAACATAAGTTGCATTGTGACATTTTTAATTCTACTTGACATTTTGTTTATTTACTTTTAATTATTGTTCTTTGACATTTCTCATTATGACATTAATTTTTTTTTGTAATTTTAATTTAAATAATAAACATAGTAACTAATTTATAAATTGTATTTTTTTTATTTAAATGACAAAATATTAATTAAACAATGATATAATAATATTAAATAGTAATCATTAAATTTTGTAATAAAATAAGTTTGCATGCTCAGACCGAGTGAATGTGTGTACTTTAAAATAATACTGTATTATAATACTGTATGTATACCTACCTATTAAGATCTTTTTATACCACATTCTGGCAAATAAATAAATTCTTATTCTTATTCTTAATTTCAAACTCATCCTGTAGAAATATCATCAATGTCAAAATCTTTCTCACTCACAGACCTTCTTATTCAGTTAAGTGACAGAGATTTTATTGCAGGTTTTCTGTGGGCGATAGGCTGATCCCCTGTCACTGCAATAGTATCTCTCCACCATTACAATAAATAAATAAATAAATATATCTGACACTCACACAACATTGTCTAGCCCAAATTAAGTTTCTTAAAGAACTTGTATTATGGATACTAGATAACTGATATACTTAAGAAATATATAAACATACATATTGACATATTTTTTATTAGAATAAACATAAATAAACATCCATGACTTGACGTCTAATATCCGTGTTCATCACACAAATATCTGCCGCCGCCGGGATTTGAACCCAGGACCTCTGGCATAGAAGGCAATGTATGTTACCGCTACACCAGCCGTTCGTCAAACAATGCCTACAATGCCTCCAAATTTGTCAAATGTGACATCAGATGGTCTTCTGATGTTCTTCCTGCCCCATAAGGGATACAGGCGTGAAGTTATGTATGTATTCTCATTTGATTTTTAAATTATTTCCAGATTGTTCACATCGCAGTTGCACTGGGAGCTCAGTACCACATTGACGACCAACCACCTTCTGTCCATCGTGGCTCTGGCAAACACACTCATGTCGATGAGCAACGCGTCCTTTGTGCCTAACCAGGATGCAAGGATGAGGTCGCACCGGTAAGGATATGTCAACGTCACTTTTTGTTTATGTGAAACCTAGTACCCGTAAACCTAGTCAAATATTTTTGTTCAAAGAATTGGTATAGAAAAAAAATTAATTTTATCTCAAATTCTCAGCAAGTTTCAAGCCTCTTGTGATGTCTTTCATGTGATGAATTTTAGATTTCTGAGTTCTTTTAAACTAATAATTTTGTGTATTTCTATAAATTAAAGGATATACTCGTATGAATGAACATACATAAAACATGTACAACAGTAAAAAATTCGTTGACATCTTTAACCTACCAGCTATAATTAATTAGGTCCTTCGGCCCGGATGCTACCATCAGTTCCATCAACTTATTTAACAAATCAATATAAATTCATCTCCTCCATTACAGTCAGTCAACCCGCAATCAAAATTGGGTTGGTGATGAAGAGAGAGAGGAGCAGATCGCCGCTCAGCAAGCTCAGATCAAGCAGGGCTGGTCGCTGCTTGCCACGCTGCACTGCGTGCTTTTGCCTGATAAGGTGGTCGCTAATGGTGAGTCATAACAAATTATATTGTCTTTAGATCACGTTAGTAAAATAAAATGTGTTTATTTTAGGCTCATTTAAAACAATATTAGCTCCAAAAATTCGTTCTTTTAATTTTTGAAAACTTATTGGTCGTCATTTAAACTATAGGTCTGATTTTTTATCACCCATTACTAAAATAAAATGGGCTATCGTTTGGTCTATTCTATATACGCCTTTCTTTAAGCACAAATACCTAAAATTTTATCAATTACTGATAAATCCGAAAAAGAACAATTTTGTTTTTAATTTTTAAATAAACAGTTAACTTGACTTACCTTGTTTTGTAAAATGCATACGACCAATCGTTCTAGCTAGATTAAAGCTCTTGTTAAAACATGATAAGATATTCTGGTATACTTAACTTATTCGTACCAAATATAATACGAGTTGTTCTGTTTTTATTCTTCTCTAGTAAAAACATGATAAGTAACATGATCTCCCAAACTAGAGATTCTTTTTAGGTTTTTTCTATAAAAAATATATGAAAAACAACATTTTGTTTTATCAGAATTCATTTCGATTTGTAGCAACTGAAAAACTAGCATTTTGGACTTATCATGTAGTTACCAAACACCACAGAGTTATTATATTATATTTGTAACTAGGTTTAAGTTTGCGAAAAGTAATAAGATACCTGTTTAATATAAAACATACATACATAACTTCACGCCTGTATCCCTAACGGGGTAGGCAGAACACCAGAGGCTATGAAACCATCTGAGGTCTCGTTTGACAAATTTAGAGGTATCATAATGATGTAGAGAGATTATTGCAGTGACAGGGGGTCAGCCTATCGCCCGCAAACAACTTTTAATATAAAATAATAGGAATCCTCGTCACAAGAGCAGTACACAATTAAATAATTGTTTGATTACTTTGCGTGTAAGTTAGAATATGATCGAATTTGTTGGTAATTAAAATGATAACATCGTATGAGGCCGATTTTTTGTGATAGGCATTTTGGGACACAAAAATAACATTATAATTTGAATTGACATTATAAATTTTCTTACATGTTTGTCTAAATACAGCTACAATGTATAAATGATATAATTAAAAATGTGTATATTCAAACGTATTTAAAAGTTCTTGTTTATTTTTATTAGTCTGCAATCATATATGACTAATGATAATTTGGTTCGAAAAAATACAATAGTCGCAAACAATATAATTTAGCTATTCCTTTGGTTTTTGCGCACCTTACATATCACATTCTTTTTTAAATTAAGAACAAAATGGCTTCTTGACAGTTCTATTCGTAGTTGGTTCTCACAGTACTGTCTAACCAACTGAATTTCGCAATTAATTCGTTTGAAACTGTCAAACTCGTAAGATCTATCGCATATAATGCACTTAGGACTTTTAGATACTGTACGATTTCTTTACTCAGTAAATGTCACTGTCGAATGAAATGATAAGAAGTTCGTCACTAAGGAAACCTATCTTGAGGCGAATTACGACCTACTAGCATTTAGTCAATTGGTTCGATAGTCGATTTAAAAATAACTTTGATGTTCGTATACAGTGGGCGCATACGGCAGGCCTTACGTTGTGTTGAAGCAAAACCTATCCTTTTGTATAAAAAAGTAATCGTCTAAAATCGTTTCCTGTCTCCAGGAGCGAAACACTTCAAACGTCCGCAAGTGGAGATGTTGGCGCGGCGCTGGCAGCATCACTGCCTCGAGGTGCGCGAAGCGGCGCAGGCGCTGCTTCTGGCCGAGCTGGGCAGGTGAGCAACGTGGGGGGCAAATATCAATATAGGGGGAATGCTTATTGTAAGGGAAAATGAGTTGCGCAGGTGACAGTCGTGGGTGGTTTTAAAAGGAGTAAGATGTATCTAGAAGGAGTAAGATGGAAAAATTAAAATGAATGAAAATGAAAAACTTAGCGAACGTCAAACGCTGTAAGAAGGGCGGTGCGGGTCCGGGCGACATGACGAATCCTGGGGGAGGCCTCCGTCTAGAAGTGTGCGTCTCTCATTATCGGCTCATGAAGATAATGATCGCTTATTATCCACCAATGTCTTGGTGTTGTCTATTACTACTTCTTCGGCTTTAAAAAAACGAAATGAAAGTAGAACCTTAGGTAGACCGAGAGGAAAAAAGCCGGCGGAAAAAAAACTCTCGGCACTCTTTTGTAAAAAGCGCTATTTATAGGTACAATTTCGCAGATATACAGCTCTGCAATGACATGAACAAACAAACAGAAGACAGCTATTCGTGCTTGCCAATATCATTTCACAGCCAACCTGCTTACATAATTATTGATGTTTAATATTTGGAAATAACCTTTGGAGACATCAATCCCACGCTCTTTTGTCATCTAAATAATCTTTCGAGTCTATAGTAGCCTTTTTTGCATATTGTTTCTTTGATAGTTCTTTTAAATTTATTAAATGTTAGGGATTGAATTGACCTTGGTAATTTATAAATAAGTATTGACATTCCCATAACTGATTTGGTGCTTTTAACCAGCCTTAATTTGGGAAACTCTAACTTATGGTCGTTCCTTGTCCTCACAGAATAATTTGTATCATGATTATCTTTCAAAGTTTTCAATTTATTACTATTCTTATAAATATACATAATGTTTTCATAAATATATTGTGATGCAAGGGTCAAGATACCAATCTCTTTAAACTTTTCTCGAAGAGATTCTCTATTTCCAAGTTTATACATTCCACGAATAGCTCTTTTCTGCAGTGTAAATATCGTGTCAATATCTGCGGCATTGCGCCAAAGTATGATGCCGTGGGACATTATACTGTGAAAATCAAAATCTTTGGTGAAAGTAACTAAAATAAACCAGCTTCGCCGTATTAACATCAGTCAATAGGCGAATCTTCTTTCTAATTTGATGGTTCTAGAAAGAGTAAGACTCGTGTTAGGAAAGCATTCTCGTGTTAGTAAAGATCTTTTGTCAACTCGAAAGCGGACAATTAGCAGCGAATCATGATTACTTTTACTTGAGTGAGTGAACGCTTTCATAATGCATTATTGGCATTAGAATTCACTTAAGAAACTAAATATTTGGTTTGAGCACAGAATGTGTGTTGCCTTATAATAGTCAATAATATTTTGAGAGCAGATTAAGAATGATGAGTGGGTCATAATATGAAAAAAAAAAATTACAAACATTTTTCATACATTAAAATTTCAAAATTCCTCTAACTGATCGAAATTTAAGTTTCACCTGTAGTTTATGAATACACAGCAAGTAATAAAAACGTTTCCATCTAATTGTATGTAGTCATAAAATGTAGATTAATCTTAAATTTTACTCACAGAGAAGAATTTTTAATGCATGAAAAATATGTGTAAAAAATTTTTTTTTTTCGAAATTCATACCCACTCATCATTTCTAATCTGCTTTAAAAATATAATTGACTATTATAAGCGAACCCTATATAAAAGGCCGTATAGGGTCGGCGTAGAATAGCCCTAACACACCGATTGGGTTGCCTGGCAGAAATCGCGCTTTGGCGATAAGGCCGCCCTTTGTATGTTAATTGTGATCATTATTTTTATTTTTTAACTGTATAACCATGTTGGTGTACAATAAAGAGTTTTTATTATTATTATTACCGATAAACGTGTCGTAAAGAACATACTAATTTGAGTGGCCACTAGGGTAATAGGACCCGTCAGGGTCCGCCTGGCTAGCGACCACACTTCATATAAAATCTGCCGACAACTATTACCGCTGCTGTGGTGATGTTTTTCGGAAATATTTTATAAAGATCCTGTTCCTTAGATCTCGCCTCTGTTAGATCTGCCTTCAGCAACAATTCGTTTTATGGTAGTATTAGAAACCCCTGAAATAAACCAAGTTTAGATACATAATATAATACTCAGGAAAAATGTTGTAAACCAAAGTATCAAAACGTGTCATTCCTAGCAGTTCGGTTTTTATATTAATGGCAACCATTTCTACTAACCAGTCACGAAATTTCAATTGACAGATGACATTTTTTTGTTGCCATCAGACCCAGGTAGACCTATAGCTTCTCTGGTGGTCCAATGTGAAAAAGAAACATTTGTAAAGGTCATTCAAAAAGAACGTGTCAAATTTTGCAACCAAACATTAACCCATCAACCGCCATTTTTTCAGGATGGGACCCAAAGGTCGTAAGGCGTTAGTGGACAGCTGGGCTCAATACCTACCTCTGTACACGCATACTGAGAGCATCAACCCAACGCAACCGCAGGAGAAACCGCCGCCGCAGGTTAGTCTAACACAATATGTCACAAGTTTGTCTGCTAGAAATTGCTTATTAGTGATAAGAACGATTCCTAATATTTTCAAACGACTTCCAAAAGTAGGAGCTTTTGTGTCTTAGAAACACTATTTTTTGATGGATCGAAATAAAAATATGTCTCATATGATAGAAGATACTTTAGAGATGGCCCTATATAAATTTCGTGGAAATCAATTGCGAAAAAATCTTAGGAAAAATTTTAAATTTTCAAAAAAATATGTACGAAAACGAAGAATATTTACATTCATGACCTTATTAAGTATAAACAGATTTAATAATTGTTAGTGAAGCCTTTTTTTTAGCGCTCTGTATTCGCTGATTATAGCTGCGTAGGGAATAGCCCTATCGCCCTTGGATAAGCGAGTTTTAAAAGGCGAATTATATTAGTGTGTAGCGACATCTAGCGACGCTCCATAGAACGATGACGACACGGCGAAATTTCCAACATCGCGCTATCAAAGTTTATATAGCGACTAACATAAATACAACATCCCGACTTCAACCGTCGGGCCGTGGGCCGTTGCCTGCCATCCCGTTTCTTGGGAGGGGGAACAATCGACAGTTACTACAGTGGTTTTAAGGGATGGCAGGTCGCGTCGCGTACCACGGGTCTTGTGATTTGAAATACTTTTGTTTGGAATGCTCTCCCAGAAGTTTTTTGATTTTTGTCTTATTTCTTGGCCAATGTCCATGTGCAATCCGTTAATATAAGGAGTGGTAAATTCTCGGTATGCAATGCATATTCTACGGGCAGTGATATCCTCACGCAGTATTAAATGCTCCCAGTGGTATCGAGGCTAACCATACATAACAAGTATTGAACGTCTTTATCTAAGGTCAGCTGAAGTTTTAGCTTTTCAGCGCCAAACTGACTTTCACAAATGAGGCAAGTTCTACAACCTTTACAACCACAGGGCCTTGGTTTAGTCATTTTGTTTCACCACCAACACTGATGAATAAACAGTAAATTATTTTAATAACATGTTTAAGGCAAACTTCGCTTTTTGTTTACCGCAGCGCATGGTGAATGTATATATGTTAGTCGCTATATATACTTTAATAACGCGATGTTGGAAATTTCGTCGTGTCGTCATCGTTCTATGGAGCGTCGCTAGCTGTCGCTACAAGTGACTCGCATGGAGATGGACCTTCGAGGTCCACCTGGCTAGCGACCACCCACCATGTTAAGTCTGCACCAAATATTACCCCGACGGTGTAGTGTGAAACAACATTTTATGAAGAGCCAGTTCTTTCCTAAACCCGTGTACTTTTATGTGTGGCCTCATCTTCATTTACTATCAGTTGAGGACAAACTAAATAATCAAAGAGAGCAGAGCATTAAACCGACCTAACGTCAAAACTTTGGCTGAAGTATAAGGTCGTCAAGGTAAATGATCTCCAAATTCATACGTGAAGTACTCAATCGATTTTATATGGAACCAAATGGGAAGTATCCTCTATCATATAAAATAAGAATCATCAAAATCGGTTCACCCAGTCAAAAGCAATGAGGTAACTAACATTTAAAAAAACAGACGAATTGAGTACCTCCTTCTTTTTTTGAAGTCGGTTGAAAATACCCAAGAAACTACTCAATTAATTAATTATTATTTCGACCCTATTTACCCTTTTACCTCCAGCAAGACGAAGAGTTTGAAGAAGATGAAGAAGAAATAGTCCGAAAACCATCTTCTCTAGCAGAACTGAAACGAAAGCAGACCACAGCGGTTGTGTTACTGGGAGTTATCGGCGCTGAGTTCGGTCAAGACGTGTCTTTGGAAGGTGAAACACCTTAATTATATATATTCTATTTTATTTTTAATAAAGGACGTCTGACGTATAGGTCCAAAAACTAAAATAGCCGGCCAAAGAAAATTATTAATATATTATGAAAAAATAATCATTTTTTAATATGCCGTTATACCTCTACGTCTGACACCTGAGCGCCACTAAATAAGGTTAAAATATTCCATTTCGGTCAGTACACAAAGGTAAATAGCACGTGTTATGTTTCTCACGACGCCTTTTTATAAATATGTAGGTATTCACTAAAAAATATCGAATATTCAAGCTCAATTTTCGCAAATTTGCGAAAGTGTGAGCGTAAAATAATACAATTTATCTCTCGTTTAGAATCTTATGGAAATTTATAAACTTACGGTTCTTAGTATTTTCCGGTAATATATACATCTTATTACACGTGACTGTGTACTTGTAAAAAAAAATCAAAATCATTGTATAACATTTTCTTAAATATAGTACATATATCAATTAACATCAAATTCATATCATTCATAGTTGAAGCACACACGTCACAAGGCTAGAGTATAATTTAAAACACGAAAGCAATATAATGGTAATCAGAAAAAATAAAATGTTGTAAGAATGAAACTACTTATAAAATAGGCAACGGAAAAAAATTACAAACTGGCAGTAATAATTAAGTATGCCAATTTATTGATTTGAACTTGGACACACTTAATTGTTAAAATTTTAGTTAGATACTTTAAAAAAGGTATTTATATAATATTTATAAAACAATTTGAAAAACGCCACTTTTACCACATTAGAACCAAGAGAAATCCAGATTACTTTATTTTACTGGATATAAGTTGAATTTAAATCCTTTTAAAAAAATCGTACTGTTTGTTTGGTACACAAACCCCAATATATATACTTGCACTAACAATTATTACCTATTCATTTGTTATCCTGTGCCTGTATCCTGTTTTCGAAAACCTAATTTTTACGTTCCCACCCAACACAACAACGGCCCAATATGTAGGGAGCAAAAACTTAACTCATAACGCTGAGGTAAAGTGGAGGGGATTGCGTAGAAATCAAAAATAGGTCTCTCAGGGGGGCTACAGGTATTGATGCGCAGATATCCCCTCCACGGTTTGGATGGGCGGTTAGGTTATGTGGTTGGTTAGGTTATGTGGCACGACCTATACTTTCATTTTATTGTGGCATCGAGGCCCATTTGTTAACAAAACAACTCAGAATCTATGATATTAAAACAAAAAGTAACAAGTATTAGTTGAGACAAATTATACAACTACAGGCATAACATGCTTCCATATTGGAACTTCCAGCTTATTATCAAATAGCCTCATTATGCTGTTGGAGTCATGCTGTTGGGCCATAAGTGAAGCGTTCTTTTTGCGTATTATGGCGACTTTTGCGTATAATCATTGATTATCATTGGCGCGAACAAGTTAGAACCACTACAATATCGCGGTATATCCAAATTACCCTGAGGTCATTATTAGACTACACTCAAGTAGTTTAGAAATTAGTAATTCTTCTGGTAAGCTTAAAAATATTTTGCGAATTCTGGCAAGAACAACTTTTATCACAGAAGTTAGTCAAATTTCTAAACTTTTTCTTTTTATACAACGTGTAACATAATGAAGAGATAATACTTAAGGGGATTGTATGTTTGGTGATGTAGCTTATAAGTAGCAGTAACAGTAACTTGCTATCCTTACGGTTCGGCCGAAAAACAAGTTCAAAGTTTAGATCAAAATATCTAAGTTTCAACCCTTAAAACAGCTGTTAGCTTTTGATGAAATCTATTCGATAACAGATGGCGTAAAAATAAAGTTATGGGTCACTAAGACAGATACTACCAAGTGCAGCCGGTGCGGGAAAGATCATAAGGTCACTGACTGCTGCACAAGTCTTGTTTCAGCTTATTAGTTTGACTAGGGTTGTCAAAATATTTTGTTAAAAATTATTAAATAAATTTGTATGAAAGTCTATACCAGCACTGATCATGCTAATGCTTTTACTGTATATTCTACGTATGGTAAAGAAGCTAACCCTTAAGTTTTATCTCTTCATTTTGTTACACGTTGAATAATATATCTAATATGTATAATATAATAGGTTTTTTAACATAGCGCGCCATTTCTTAAGTCGTGATTCATTTGACTGTAATAATTATTCAAGATATTCTATATTGTCTCCACTATGTTAATATTCTAGACATCTCAGATTTAGGTGTCGACTTAGCTTTGTGCTTGAGTCTGTGAACATAACTCCAAACAAAATATAGGTGAAAACACGTCATGTTCTTTGACAAAGTCACACCAGCCAGAAATCACTTTTAGGGATGTGGCAAAATGATGAATGAAAATCGATATTTTTGATGATGAGAGGTGGTGCACTGTGCCACTGTTTTCCACTTGACCCTACTCTATTAAAATTTTTAAAACTTTTGTGTTTGTTGAAAAGTAGTAATTAATAACACGCGCCCATGGCGTCATAATATTAGGATATGAATTTAATACCACAAACAAGATAACTGTGTTTATATCCTTATGAACAAAAACTAATCAAATGTAAATCAAAAAGGCCTAGTCACGTAATAATTATCGTATCAACTATGAAATACTATACAATGTACCTTCTATACAGTCTAAATCAAATGTTTTTTTTTGGAAACTTGTCTAAATTCTCTAAATGCTCCTTTTTCGAAGGCGCCGCAGGTGGCAAGCGACGAAAAGATGGGGACAGTCGAAAGAACTCCGTCGTGGAAGGTAGTAATGACTATACTAAAATTATTTTCTCCGTGCAAACTAAGTCATAAATCACCTAAGTGGGATAGCGATATCTTGTTTCTTTGTCGCACTCATGAATAAAAATCTATTGTGTTTGTGTATTGATGCGTACGCACAGTCGATAAACAACTTTAACACATTGTTGTTTGCTTGAATATTGTCTGACTGAAGTAATATTGTTGGTTAACAGCTCTCCATTGTAGAACTTTTTAATTTCAAATTATGAATGATGCAAAAAGTAATGGGAACCAACTATTTATACGCTGATTGCATAATTTGAATGAAAATTACAATTTTTTTTTATCGATAATGACCCATCACTAGACCTACTTCGATGATTTATGACCTTTTTCGCACGCAGCAAAAAAATTGAGTATAAACTATTTGTTTGTAAATGTTCCGTATATGTTCCGTCCGCTCAATTGCTTGATGTGAGCTTTCAAAGTTGTACTAAATTTGCACCCGGTTTCGCTCGTGTAGCTTCGGGAATTTTGTAATCAAATATAGCTTATGTTCTTCCTGGATCACGTAGTTATCTAATGGTGAAAGAATTTTTAAAATTGGTTTTGTAAATTTTTGGGTTTTTTCCATACATAATAAAAAATACTTCCATATTTTTGTCTAAAACAGAAAATCAGAAAAATACATCATAAGCAGAAACCTTTTAATGAGCCCACTGTAGTCCTTTCTTGGCTTTATCATTGGTATTTCCTTTTTATATTCCTCCTTTAATATGTTAACTTAAACTTCTGTATCTTTAATCTGTAAGAATCTCTCTCGATGTAATATACCTTCCCCAGGATTTAAGACTTATTTACAAAAGACATTTTTTTTTTACAAATAAGGCTTGTTTCAAATTGGCGTAAAATGAGAAAACACTTGAGTGCATGCATTTTCGGGATATGTTTTTTCACGTACCAATGTGTAGTTTTAATTTTTTGGTTTTTGTTCGTTATTATTATTACTTGCACCTCTATATAAGTATTTCTAGAGTAGCAGCACTTGTCTCTGTAAAGTGATTGAAATAAATTCTACTTGAGGTCCAATGCACATTTAAATCATAACTAAAACAAGCCTACAATTAAATATTTAATCATCATTGTCACAAATTCAAAAAAGTAAATAAATAATAATAAATTACGAAGTATAGATTAAAAGGTATATATAATAGTGAGCATGTTAAATAGAACGCACCTCAGCATAATACTGCAATAGAAGCAATAAAATCTTATATTTGGTATTACCTAAAGTATTTTGCTTACAATTCTAACGCACATGCACAAGTTAATTTTATGAGTATACAAGGTTGATTTGTCGTCACCGGCCAATTTTCAAGTATCAACTCAATAAGTATCATTTATAGAAACCATTTTTGCAAAAAAAAAGTATTTTTTTTACATAATATATCCGCTAACATATTAAGCAAAGCATGGTCACTCTAAATTACCATTACAATAAAGACGACTACGCGCTACTACAAACATCTCGTAGTGCTACGTCGTAGTATATCAAAGAAATTCCGCTTCGTAGTAGCTACGTTCATGAACAACGACAATTTTTAAAAAGTTTGCGGTTCCATATTTCTACTTTTTTGTACTGAGCGACGCTAAAATAAATATACAGGTACGTTTATATCGTATCAAAGAAACTAATATTTAAATTTGGCTGGTGACTAAAAAACAACCCTGTATATGTCACGTATTTATAAATCACTACTAATATTTATGTGTACAGTTAATTACTATACCTAAAAACAAAACGGGCGTCTATCCTGTGACTGCGATAAAATAACATCTTTGTAACACAACTCGCATCTTATGATGAGTCTACGTGTCTATTTATTTCGTGTTGTGTCGTACAATATGTCAAGAAATCTCATCAAGTTTGAGAGACTACTTAACACTAATTTATCATTAACTTCGTGCTTCTTCTAGCACGTTAAGGTTTCTATGATTCCATTCTGTGATCTGGCACTAATAGATTGGGCCTTCTGGTGGTTTACGGCTAAATCATACTCGTCGAAATTCTTTTATAGGTACTACTTCTATATTTACTGTTGCAATCGCCATGATCACGACAGTACAGTATAGTGCTGAAATATCGAGAACTCATATAAACATGGTTAATATCCCGTTTCTAAAGTAAATTTGAAGCTGAAATGAAGACCATGACGCCAGATTGTTTCTTCCTCATTTTTCTTTATATTCACAAATGATCCTCTCCTACCCAGGTTTCCAGCCAGCCTCATCATCAAGCCTCGGGCGTCTTACGGCACTGGCGCTAGCTCACTTGCTGCTCGCGCCGCCGTCTCGCCGCCTGCCTGCGCATACGCCGTTACGACGCGCAGCTGTTGATCTGCTCGGCAGGGGGTATACCGTGTGGGAACCACATTTAGATGTATCCAGTGTGTTGTTGGGTGAGTCTATTTTCTAAGTCGAAGGCAAAATTGCGCGTCAAAGCAATTTTTTTTTATTTCATAAGTCAAATTGTTTACAAACTGAACTAAATATACCATGGACCTGCTGGGCCGCGGCTGTACTTTAGGTATATTGACGACCACTTTGGCGATGTGGTAAACGTGTCTGCCTCAGACGCCAGTGGTTGCGGGTTCGATTCCCGGAAGGAACAAGAAAAAAAAAAAAGAAAAAAAAAACGTTCCGTGTCTGGGTGTGTATTTATTTATGTATTTATATTCTAGGTTCCCCCCTAGTTCGCTACATGGTATCCCATAACACAAGATATGCTTACTTTGGGGCCATGTAGTTGGTGTGATTGTCTGGGGATTTTATTATTATCATTATTTTATATTAGTTTAAGTAAAGAGTATATTTATGTTATCAAAAGTTGTTGGAAATGTGTTATGTGCTTGATTAAGCTAGAAAATAAAACCTTATTGGTGTGGCCCCAAAGTGGGCTTGTTTATCCTAGATAACTCTGAAACTATTTATTTTCATGGATCTTTAAAATATTTTATTAGGTTTTAATAAAAATCGAGGAAAAATCCTAAATTACCTGGGAAAGCCGGAAAATAGGCGGTGTTGGTACACCTAGTAGCGTGAAACGCAAAACGCTACAGAAAAATCGGTGACATTGGTTTCTTGCGTGACCAACTTGCTGCATCTTCTTTTAGGTAAATACGAAAATGACCTATTGTCTTCATCGCCCGTAGAAGACTGGTTATAAACAATCAGATTTTAGCTGTGAGCATAAAAGAAATACACAGTTATTATTCAATATTAGTAAATCGTGAAAATTATGAAAAGAAAAACTGACTATTTGATTGAAGTCAATAATAAAAAGTAAAAATAAAAATAAGTGACAATTAAAAAATTTGGTGAAAAATTAGGGTGAAGTCAGTTTTTCACGCCCTGCATTTTTAATTATTTTGTCTCAAACACGCTTGGAAATTTAACCATTGTTTTTACAACCTTCTTCGAGATAAATCGAACTTGCTGTACTGGTCGAGCAACGCCTGACAATATTTGTATGAAAGTCCATATCTGTCGTGTTTAGCGGCCAAGTAAATTTATATGTAAAATCATATTTGTCGTGTAATTTAAAAATGGAACGATCTTCTACTGCGTAACATGGCGACCAAAGAGGTAAATCAATCAAATTGTATCAAAGGTTTATTGTAATATCGAACTGGCTTGCACATAGAAAAAAAATATCTTGGCCCGTAAAAAACTATTGTTATTAGTTGTTCGTCAATTTTGTCATTTGTTTTAAATACTTTTTCAAATAAAAATTCTGAATTGTACTACTTAGTTTAATTTCCGCGCATTATTTGAGAAAATTACTATACAAGCCTCGGCCGCAACTAGGCATTGATGGACTTACGTATGTGTGCCTCGGCCCACATTCACACGTTCGTCCATCAATGCCTCCTGGCCGGCCGCTGCAGTAATGTACTATCAACATGTATCGTCCTTCCAGGTCTACTAGAGATGTGCTCGGACGCGGACCGCCTCGTGCCCTGCATGAGCTACGGCCTGCCACTATCCCCGGAGGCGGACGCCTGCCGCACTGCCAGACACGCACTTACACTTATCGCGACGGCTAGGTAAGTTTTGCACTGTAAAAATTGCCGTCTTTTTTAATGCCCTCAAGAAAGAGGGGAGAGATGTTTGATTTTGGCATCAAATTTTTTTTTACATGATTATTCCACGCTTCAACGATGTTATTTGTATTGTGGTCTTCATCATAGGTACAGTCACGTGCATTAATATGTACACACTATGCAACTTATTCGGTTATGATAAGGTTCAAATTCCAATGAAAATATACACATATTGTTAGATGTGACTGTACACCATAATGTTGAGTAATTATCATTTTCTAACCACGTATTGACAAAATAGTTTAGTAACCCATCGCCTCATAAAGAAAAATGAAAAAAAAAATGAAAATGAAAACTTTTCATTCGTAGTAGGTAATTTTATACACTTTACGAACGTCAAATGCTGGATGAGGGCGGCGCGGGTCCGGACGACATGACGAATCCTGGGGGAGGCCTCCGTCGAGAAGTGTGCGTCTCTCGGCTTTGAAGATAATAATCGCCCATTATCCACCAATGTCTTGGTGTTGTCTACTACTACTTCTTCTTCGGCTTTAAAAAACGAAATGAAAGTAAACCCTAGGTAGACCGAGAGGAAAAAAGCCGATGGAAACAAAACTCTCGGCACTCTTTTGTAAAAAGTGCTTATTATAGGTACAATTTGGCAGAAATACAGCTCTGCTATGACATGAATAAACAAACAGAAGACAGCTATTCGTGCTTGCCAATATCATGTCGCAGCCAAGCTGCTTACATGTTTAATATTTGGAAATAACCTCTGGAGACATGAACCCCACGCTCTTTTGTCATCTAAATAGTCTTTGAGTCAATAATAGCCTTTTTTGCAGAAGACAATATGCATGTAAGAGAGAGAAATAGGACTACGTTCTCAAAATTTCTGTCTCTATTCCCTACTCGTAGATGTATTGTTATTTTATTGTACAGCTACAACTAGTGACTGAGTAAGATATTATTTTATACCGGTCGGTACTAATACGTGTAAATCTTGCAGTGTTAATCAAAGTATCATTTAACCTTTTTCGCGATCTGTACTCTTCCCTTTTTTTCTTGTGGTCCCGAATGACCCCGAGAAATTAATATTTTTATTGAAGGGGCTTCCCGGACCGCGATCCTGCTCCAGAAAGCCTCCCAACCCGTTCATAGAACATCTTAATCTGCGTATAAAAAATAAATAATAATAATGAAAAGCCGCACCAATTCTAAAACAAGACATTTAACAGCAAAAAATTGCCAATTTTTATAAAAAAATTAAAAGTTTAATGTTTGGGGTAGGGTGTTTCGCAGTGAAAACAAAAAAGTTTTACAATATTTTATCAGATCCTTCGCTCGCAATGCCAGCATATCGATATTATAAATTTCGACATAAGCATTCGATATTTAAATTTTTGATATTTATACTTGAGATAGCTTTAATGTTGATATAGTCGTACGTAGACTTTAAAGCCGGTACACATTGATGTAATGCAACATGCAATGCAACCCATTCTCAACAAAAAAAGGCGCAGTTCGTGGGCGGGACGTCTAAATCTCGAGCATTGATTGCATTATATGTTGTACATTACACCAATGTGTACCGGCTTTTAGATAAATCAAATAATAAATAAATATTTTTAATATTCACACCACATTATCTAGCCCAAATAAAGTTTTATTTATTTTTTACGGATACGAGATATCTGATGAATAAACTTATATGCATCTATGACTTGTCGGCTAATATCTGTGTCATCACACAAAATATCCACCAAAACCGGGACTCGAACCCAGGACCGCTGGCATAGGAGGTAGACGCTGTTACCACCACAACAGTCGGCCGTCAATTATGTTTAAAAGAAGATAATTATAGTACCTTACTGCAGCGGCCGGCAAGAGAGGCATTGACGGACGAATGTGTGAATGTGGGCCGAGGTGAAGTCGAGGCACACATATGTTGGTCCATCAATGCCTAGTTGCGGCCAAGGCTATAGTATTTTTCTCAAATAATGCGCGGAAATTAAACTAAGTAGTACAATTCAGAACACTCATTTGAAAATACAATTATTGAATGTACAATTTTTTAAATTTATAGTTTTTTTACATGCCAAAGTATTTTTTTCTTATGTGCAAGCCAGTTTGAATTTTAACTTAAACCTTTGATAAGTTACCTTTTTGGTCGCCATGTTGTCGAGTAGGAGATCGTTCTATTTTTAAATTACAAGACAGATATGATTTTACATAGGAATTTATTTGGCCGCTAAACACGACAGATATGGATTTTCATACAACTATTGCCGGCCGCTGCTCGACCAGTACAGCTAGTTCGATTTATCTCGAAGAAGTTTGTTGAAATAATGCTCAAATTTCCAAGCATGTTTGAGAAAAATAAAATGACGTCTTTTAGACTTTATTTATTTATTTATTGACAGGTATTTCTACAGCGATATATTTGATACTTAGAAAAAATATAATTATTATTCTTATGGCCAAAAACAGAAATACACCAACTATACAGGGTGTAAAAAGACCACGACCTTTAACTTTAGGGTATGATTATACTACGTATACTGATTACGGAAAAGTAGTTTTTTTTCAAATCTGAGACCTTTTTTTTTGGACATTTTTATAATATTTTTTTTACATTTTTCATGCTTGGACACGTATAAATAAACGTATTATCGAAGAATTTTAATGAAATTCGCAATTTTATTTTTTCAAAACTACCGGCAATGTATCGCGTACAAGTATTTTTGTCGAACCACGCGCGCTCCGCAAACCATTGAATCCTGCGGGCTGAGCGCCCCTCCACAACCGTAGTATGCATGGCACCCCGCGCCCTTCCCGCGCCCCGCCCGGCCAGCGCGCGCGCCAGCCCTGTGCCGCCGCGCCGTCTCAAAGTTCAACGAACGAAACGTAGTGAACACTGAGCATCAACCACGATCATCCATGGCACTCAGCAGGGTAGCTCGTATGTTTTCAAAATTAGCATTTTGTTATGCCTCATCATGTGTCAAAGCCGTAGTTTACATTAATTTCATCAACGTATGACTACGGAAAAGCTACGGACAACAGCAGCTGATCAAAGCAGCTTAAAACGAAGTTATTTTTAGATAGATTATTTTTAGCTTACTTTGGGACCGTGCAGTCGGTGTGATTGTCTGGGGATTTATTTATTTATTATTATTTATTATCTACCTTAAGTACTGACACGCTTAAAGTACTGATCCGATTTGAATAAAATTTGATACAGAGATAGACCTGACCCTAAGGATGGACATAGGCTACTTTTTATCTCGAAATTGTCGTCCCAAAGTTAGGTAAACATAGGTAATGTTGTAAAAGAATTTTAACTCATTCAAAACGACGACTGTGAAGTAGGTACCTACCTATCTGAGAAAATAATGACATTAACCTCTTGCTTTTTCGCCCAGTAAGGTAACTTAGCCAAAAAGCCATGCGTATTCTATCCACGTAACCTCAAAGTACCTTCCTACTTTCTGTACGCAACCCAAACACTTAAACTTTCAAAAACACAAACATTTAACTATAGCCGTTTCCCCCGTACGGGTTCTAAAGCCGATCCCAATGCCGAGATAAGATCAGATTAAAAGTATCTACCTAGGTACATATCATATTCATATGTGTAATCCTTAAAATTTAAGCTGCATCCTTTTAGCCACTTCAACGTAAAATAATAATAAAAATCCATCGTCACAAAGTTTATCGTTTTTTATAGTGAAATAAGATGGTATTTTAAAGTACAAAACGGTATTAGTTAGGTATTATAGTACCTACATGTATAGTTCAAAAACCCCGTAAGTATAACCTGATAGATAACTAACATCCGTAGTTTGTACATTATTTAAAAAAAACACTCACTTGACACTAAAACGACAAATGAATGAGCCAATGAAAACACATCTTTATTAACCGACTTCAAAAAAGAAATCTATCCCGTAAGTGAGTTGTTTTATCAGTTTTTTTATTAAAATTTCTTAGCCTCGAACAGCTTCCAAACACATAGATACTTATGCCAAACATAAGTGTACCTATGTAGGTATGTTTGTCCATGCATATCTCGAAAATTATAAGTTTGAGTGTATACCTAACATATTTTTAGTTGATTAGTTTTGGTTTAAATTCATCTTATTATGTACCTACAGCAGTTTTTAAATTGAGATTAAAGTGTTTCTTAATCACAAGGCTCAAATCATAGTGTGTAAGTTATAAAATAATTTAATACAAAGTCGGTTTTTTAACGCTTTGCATTATTTTTTAAAGAATTACGTATGAAGTAAGGAACTTACCTATGTTGTGAAAGAACTGAATCAGTTATCTAACTAAAGATCCAGCATGACTGTCTTTACGTCCTTAAAAAGTACGTTCCATGACATACCTACTTAGGTACCTACCTATCACCTCGCGAATAGTCGGCGGCGGTTGAATACATAAAACTTAATTGCAACATAGTTCAAAGGGTAAACTAGCTACCTACACCAAACTAGTATCAATTAGTTGTACATAACATAACATGTGTCTCGTATTAGATACCTACCTGGCTATCGTAGTTTGTTTATCGCAATAATGCACTCATACAGGTATAACATTCTATTAATCACACATTAACCTCCAATCACCGTGATCATCACTGCTCCACAAAATAAAATACTGTTAAAATAGCTCTAACCGTCTTTAAAAAGAATAGGAAACGGAGAACTTAATCCTTTCTCAGAATATTAAATTTACTTGTTAATCTTATTTTGGTAGCCCGTGCATCGCAAAAAACTTACGTTAGTAGGTACATAGTAACTCAATGGCGCTCACTCACACTAGTTGAACACAAAACATAGTCACAAAACCACACAATAATCCAAAAGGACCTACATTTTCATTCTAACGATAACACTCTCAATCTGAACGCAAAACACTTAGCCGCTTCGCCACCTCCTTTTAAAACAGCGGAAAGCTAAAATCTATTTTCAAAAATAATTGCAATGTAACTATACAACTATTCTATCGATTATCTAGTAGGTACCTATCAATTCTCAACAAGAATCGTCGACTCAAAAGTCCGGAGCCGCTCAGCCGCTCGGCGGATGTCTTGCCGAGGTTTGTTTTCGTGCAATAGTCAACGAAATGCGTTCATACAACTTAGAACTTTAAACTATTATCTTTACATGCGTTTTAGATATTTACAAATGCTAGAACGAGTGACAACGTGAAGATTTTCTTTAGTGGAAGTGGTTGTCCAGTAGTGGGCTGCTTTCAGCTGATGATGATGACGTGAATCAAAGCATAATCAAATCATCGATAACTTCATACTTATTCGAAGGTTCTGTCTGTGTGAACTATGCATCCATAACCGCGCGCGAATCTGCTTGATCAGTCAGTCAGCCTGGTCAGCCAGTCCCTTGTTGGCCGCTGTGATTAAAGTAAAGTGTACCTATGTACTGCGTTTTTCTATCGTTTTCCGTTTATTAAGTAGGTATGTAGTTTGTTGTTGAGTAAATAGAAGAAATATCTTTTTTGCTACTTATACCTACCTACTTGGGCATTGAGACGAGAGGTGTGTAATACATGACATTTATGTTTTCACATTAAATTATTAGAATAGGTACCTTAAAGCATTAGCGGCATTCCCACATGCTTCTCCTAAGCACATCAACATCATGCCATATTCCCGTGGGCTGTACACATATGAAGAAGGCATTTTTGATTAAACACAAAACAGGTATAAACAATTATAAAAGTAAAAACTTACACTAGATTATTAACAAAAATTAACACTAATTTACAAACACTTAAATAATAGAAATTAAACAAGAAACAAAAGAATTATCACGAATTACACGGCGCGGCGATAGCGTCACTTGTATGACAGCGCGGCAAACAAGGAACTGACTGACTGACCGAGGCCTACATTTTGCAGATTTTTTAAAATTTACTTTAAAGAGCCGAAAGTCGAGCAGGACTTTCGCGTCGACGACGACGACGCGGCGACGGCGAGCGAACGAAATGATAGGCATTAGGTATATTATTGTTTTAAATATTGAAAATAGATTTTAGTTTACTGCTGATTTTTAATGGAGGTGGTGGCGCGGCGGGGTAGTGCATGCGTTCAAAGTGAGTGTTATCGTGTAGTGATAAATTGATTTAGTGTGTGTTGTGTTCTACTAGTGTGAGAGAATGTTTTGTGCGATGAATTGACTACGAAAATAAGGTAGGTTAACAAATACATTTAAAGAATTAAAAATAAAAAGTATTTTTTAACAGTTTAGGTTGGTTCGAAGTTGAAGTATCGTTGTAGCCCAAGTAGGTAGCATAACATTCGTTGGAGTTGGAGGAGCTCTATCTAGTCGAGTGAACGAGAGTTCGCAAGTTCAAAGCACATCTTAGTCATAATAAGACTGTGGCACATCCGAGGCTAACCTAGCTCTTATTTCAGAATATTCATTTTTAGTGGCCTACTGAGGTTGTGAATGTGGTAATTTCTGACGTTCATTTAGTATAAGTATGCCACAGTGAATAAAATGTATTTATTGATTTCGATTTTATTATTTGATTAAATGATTAAAATTAATTTGGATGGAACTTGGGATGTTTGTTAGTCTTTCCCGAAATAATTGCTGTAAAACTTTAAAGGTAGACTAGACACAACACATTTTTAATTGTTAAACGCTTTATTAACGGTAAGGTTAAGGTTTTTCGTTACATAAGGGATTTACGAGATACCTTACCACCATAGCCACTGTATAATTTTTTTCAAATAATTAGGTAGTAGATGTTCCAAAGTAAAGTGCTTGAAGTAAATTAAACTTTTATCTTCACGCAATCGCTTATTAAAACGGCGCTAAGTGACTGAGTCCTGAAAAGAAATTAGAAAGTAGGTACCTACCTACCTTTGTTTCGCTGGATCTGTACTATGGTTTTCAGAAAAAAATCACAACATCATGCTTACCTACCTAGGTGCCTAAATTCATTGTCATGTACCTATTAAAACTAAGTTGTATGATTAACAAAATGATGTATTTATTTGGAAAGCTAACAGCTGTTCTTACAAAACTTATTTAGCAATATTTGTATCTTAAAAGCTAATTATAAGCTTACACATATTTAGTTGTATTTGCATGTTTTATTTCATTTTATTTACGTACCTGCCTACCTGACTATTTCAAGGCCATAATAGCTATTACATATTCTACTTGATTAATACATGTAAAATTTGATCTAAGGTAGGAAATTAAAATTATAAACGTAAAAGTTTGTTTGGATAGTGGTTTTTTTGTTACTCTTCCATGCTGAAGTGACTAAACGGATTCAGTTGAAATTTTGATCTAAGGTAGGAAAAAGCCTAGAATAACCCGAAGGGTGCTTTATTTAGCACCAATGAAGCATTTTTTTATATCCCGATACTCCTACAGGATTTAGATAAACTAAACCCACGTTTGACCTCATGCTGACCTTGTGAAGATGACACGGTTTAGCTACACGGGCTTAGCAATGAGGGCTCCTTAATAATCATGCCAGAACACATGACCACTGGTGCGGTGACATTTGGTGGCATATTCATTATGAAGGTTGGCTGCTAGACAGGAGATCCCTGCATGGGACCTGCCACACAGGCAAATGGGCACTTGTTTTTTATTACTTTTGTTATGAAGTTATAAGTGTTTATGTTGCAAATTTCCGTCGCATTCCCGTACATCAAGTAGGCACTTTGTAGTTACGTGGACAGAGTAGGTAGGTACTTATGGCTTTTTGGTTAGGTTACATAATTGGGCAAAAAGGCAAGAGGTACATGACATTTTTTTTACGTCATTAAATCGTAGTTTTGAATGCGTTAAAATTATTTTACAACTTAGGTACCTTTAGAACCTTTGCTTAGACGGATTTAGAGAAAATGGGTCTTTTACAAAGTAATTTAAAACTTATTTCTAAAAAAAGGTAGGTAAGTATATCGTGAAGTGCGTAATAAAACGTTGTTGTTGAGTTGGATGACTTTCAATACCTACTCATTTGGTTTGTGCGTATAACACAACGAAGAAAGTAGGTACTTTTAAAACTAATTTAATAGTCGTTATTTATGCTAGTCTTCTATTCAAGGTTTTCAATAGGAATGATCGTCATATTTTGATAAAATGAATGTTTAAATTAATAGGTATCGTGTTAGGTACTGGATATTTTATTTAATATGAATTGAAAAAGTTTGTGTTGCATAGGTAGGTACCTATTACCGAAATATTCGCGCACACAAAGAACTTCATAGTTACTTGAATAGAGTAGATACGTTTTTTTGGTAAAGATAGGTAATTAGGTAGGTAGAAGATACCCACCATCTTGGGCGTTAAGCCGAGAAGTGGGGTTGCATGACGACTATTTTCAAACTCAATAAACTTTAAAGGTTTTACACGTTATTAACTACCTAGGTAGAATATGCAAAATCAAGTGCTTCGACTTTTTCTCATTTTAACCGGCTCGATAATACCCGGGATTAAATGTAGTTGTAACTTCTTTTGAAGAAGGAAGAAATTTAACACAAATCTAGGATAAAGCGTGAACAACAATTAGATGTGTAACGCGGGTAAAATGCTTGACTCCGACCCAGACAATGGATAAGTACCTACTTACTGCTACTACGTTAGGTGACTTGGCAACTTAAATGGAAGAGCGTCTGTTTGACAAATGAGTTCATGGCCCGTATAGCAAAAACATTTTTTATTAATTGTGCTAAAAAATTAAAGAGTTCTTTTGACGTATTTTCACCGAATTCCTGTACACAAACTACCTACGTACCTACTTTGTAGTTATGTTTTAACAGATAAGTTTTTGGTAAAGATTGGACATTGAGATATGGATAACATTTTTTTTTCAAGATACTTTTTAAATTATACCTACCTACCTAACTTGACTTTTTTCGCAACATAAGAAGGTACCTAATTTTGGAACCTTTTATAGGTACCTTGTTTCCGATGATGGTGTGAAGATAGGTATAACGTGCGCGTGGCCAATTTTTTTGATAAAAAGGTGTGAATTTGATCTCCACACTGGATTCGGTATTTACGTTACTACACTATGAGTAACATTTCGATAATTCGAATGAGATCTTATTTTAACAATAATCTATCTACCTACCTATCTAAAATGATTTCGTTTGTAGCTATTTTGACCAGCTGCTGTTGTCCGTAGTTTTCTAATCACGGTTTTCAATGGGAACGAGTTCAATACTCATACGTTGATGAAATTAATGTAAACCACGGCTTTGACACATGATGAGGCATGACCAAATGATTATTTTGTAACATACGAGAAACCCTGACTAGTGCAATGAACGACCGTGATGATGTTCGCTTCGTACGTTGTTTGAACTTTTTTCGCGCGCTGGCCAGCTGGGGCGCGGGGTGCCATGCATACTACGGTTGTGGAGGAGCGCGCGTGGTTCGACAAAAATACTTGTACGCGATACATTGCCGGAAGTTTTGAAAAAATAAAATTGCGAATTTCATTAAAATTCTTCGATAATACGTTTATTTATACGTGTCCAAGCATGAAAAATGTAAAAAAAATAATAAAAAAATGTCCAAAAAAAAGGTCTCAGATTTGAAAAAAAAACTACTTTTCCGTAATCAGTATACGTAGTATAATCATACCCTAAAGTTAAAGGTCGTGGTCTTTTTACACCCTGTATAGTAAAAATCCATGATGTACATATTAATAGGATATAAAATTAAAAAAAAGAGTTTTGAAAATTACAATTGTTATATAAAGATGAAATTAAAAATGAAAGTCACATTAAATGAAAAATAAAATTAAAGTTTATGTTTAGTAATAAAAATATCTAAATAATCAAAAACCAAGATAAAAAACATAAAATAAACAACACAAGACGTAAAGGTACATAAAAAAAAACACAACATAAGAACATAAGATTTAAAAGGTTTTATTTTGAAAAGAGAACGTTGAATCATCATTATGTTATGTGTGGCATTGCGCAGGCCTGCCGCCTTCATAACAACGATGGCTCGCGAGGTGGCGCGCTGCGCGGCGGGCGCGGGGGGCGCGGGGGCCGCGGGGGGCGCGCTGCCGGCTGCGCGCGCGCTGCAGGCCGGCCGGGCAGAGGTGCTGCGCGGCGTGGAACTGCTCATTGACAGAGTGCACGCTGATGTGGCCGAGCTGCTCGTCGAGGTAAGTGCTGCCACTGCAAACTATTATTTATCTACAATATATTAAAGTCATACATAACCTTACGCCTGTCTCCCCTTGGGGTAGGCAGAGACAAGGGAACACCAATTGCTGCGATCCAAACATACCTCTTTCGCTTCTTCCACGTTCATCAATCTTTTCATACATGATCGCCGGTTACGGGTACTTTTAACTAGGCCCTTTTTAAGAACGTCGCCAATTTGATCGGCGTACGTTCGCCTAGGGCGACCCCTTCCGACAGCACCATCCATTCTTGCTCTGTAAACCTCTTTCGTAAATCTACTTTCACTCATCCTTTCCAAATGTCCAAACCACCGTAGCATACCCTTTTCAATCTTAGTCACTACATCTTCTTTCAATCCGCATCTCTTTCTTATTTCACTATTGCGCACCCTATCACTCAATTTCACTCCACACATGCTTCTCAACGCTCTCATCTCCACAGCATTAATCTTGCTTTCATGTCTCTTCTGCCACACCCAAGATTCACTTCCATACATAAGCGTTGGCGCCAAAACTCCCTCAAGTACGGCAAGACGAGCCTTATTTGGTATAGTTTTGCTTGCCATTATCGAGTATATGGCGCCATTAATACAATTTCCTGCCTTTACTCTCCTTTCAATATCACCTTCACACTAGTCTAGTTTGTCTAGTTTGCATGTATGTAGTTTACATACATACATGCAAACTATTATTTATCTACAATATATTAAAGTCACATTTAGTTAAACGACCTTAGCAAGATTTATAAATAAATCATGTAGTTATTTAAAATAATCCAAGAATGCAGAGCATCAAACAAACCGACTAACAATTTCAAATCCTAGTCAAAGCTTTGGCTGAAGTATTCAAGGTACAATTCACCGTATTGGTAGGTACATATTTTTTTCGAACCTTTAAATTTTTTCCAAAAGTACGCAATCGATATCGATGAAATTTATACGGAATCACCTCTGAACTGTCCTCTATCATATGAAACTCTATCATAAGGTATGATTTAATACATACCCTACGAAGTAACTTTTGCACAACGTAAACGTAAAGTGTGATTGATATAATTTCTTGTAAATGTTATTTACATATAATTCCAACGGAATATCAATGCCTTGGAATATAGCTACGTAAAATAAATAAATACCATTTTTTGACGACCACTTTGGCGAAGAGGTAAACCTATCTGCCTCAGACGCCAGTGGTTGCGGGTTCGATTCCCGCACGGAACAAGAAAAAAAAAAAGTTCCGTGTCTGGGTGTTTATCTATTTATGTATTTATATTCTAGGTTCCCCCCTAGTTCGCTACATGGTATCCCATAACACAAGCTATGCTTACTTTGGGGCCATGTAGTTGGTGTAATTGTCTGGGGATTTTATTTTATTTATTTTATTTTATTTAGACGCCTCCAATACGATTCTAATGTACCGGTGACGGCACTGCAAGGTTGTGTTGTGGAAATTACTATCAGTGTCACAGGGATCAAGGTTCGCCGCGCCGGGTATAACAATTAATTCCCTGCTTAGACTGACATCACGCACTGATGTGGCTGAGCTGACAAATGGAGGTCAATGGTGGATCATGAAGCTACATACAGGATTGATTTGTGGTCATCGACCAATTTTTCTTTACACAATAAGTATCATTTATAGAAACAATTTTCGCAAAAAAAGTATATTTTTTTTAACAAGGAAATTTATATATCCGCTAACATATTAAGCAAAACATGGTCACTCTAAATTACCATGGAAATAAAGGCAACTACGCGCTACTACAAAACATCTCGTAGTACTACGTCGTAGTATTATCAATGAAATGCCGCTTCGTAGTGGCTTTGTTTATCAACAGCGACTATTTTTAAAAACGTTTGTGGTTCCATATTTCTACTTTTTTGTACTGAGCGACGCCAAAATAAATATGCAGGTACATTTATATCGTATCAAAGAAACTAACATTTAAATTTGGCTGGTGACTAAAAATCAACCCTATATGGGTACAAAAGAACACAGTGGTCGCACAGAGACGGTAAAGGGGTAACAGTATTGTCATAATACATGTGAAAACTATTAATTGTCTTTCACTTTTGTATCTTTTCTGTATTTTTGTACTAGTTGTAATTTTTCCGAACAATTGTAAAAAAATTTATAGTTAGGCATAGGGGCTTATTCATAGCTCAGTAAGTCATACAGGGTTCACAGCACAGCAGGTACACTGTGAAAGCTCAAGGGCCTCGGTGGCTACATAGACGCACAATGAAAGCCGCAGAACTATATAGATGTGATGAGTTACTGATAAAGGTCATTTGAAGAAATAGAAGGACTATATTAATGATATAGGAAGACGCGGGCGCTGCAGGCGGTGCAAGGGAGGCAGTAACTGATTAATAGCAAGGACTGTATACCGATATGAATTTCTGTACATTTTTTTTCTGTATGACGTCGTACCGTTAAATTAGGTGTATTTAAAAATAACAGTACAGGAATTCATACTGAAATAATTATTGTACCTTTTTTATTATTGTAGCATAACTGATTTTTTTTCAGTTAACTGAAATTTTCCGGTATTAATATTAATATTGATATTAAAATTTTATTTTTAAATAACTGTAGAATGTTGGATAGTTTAGTTGAAGCCTATGAAACGTAGGTACATATGCTGACCTTTACATTTCGGTACAGAAATTAAATAAGTTAAAATATTTCTGTACTTAAAACATCTACAGAAATTAATCCAGTATACATTATTTGGGTACTGATATAATTAATTTAGATTTTAATAACTTGTACAGTTATTTTGTTTGATGAAGCAGTACACTAATAAGGATACTGAAATTTTACTAGTACTATTTAAAAAAATTATACCGATATGCAGTCCGTGATTAATAGAGTGCATGCCGATGTTGCTGAGTTGTTGGTTAGTTCTGTATTGTAATTTTTTTGAAATATTGTAAATAAATCAATAATGGGACACAGGGGCTTAGTTGTAGCACAGTACGTAACAGAGGGTTCAAAGCAGGGACATCGTTAAAGCTCAAGGGAATTTTGGTAGCTATATAGAGGCACTACTAATAAAGGTAATTGTTAGTCGGTTCGATTCCTGGGTTTTCGAAAAATCTTTGAATGCGGTTTTATTTCTTTTCCAAAATAAAGGAATGTTTCTTTTAATATGTAGGTATTTATATTCTAGGCTAGTTCGCTACATGGTATCCAATTTTTTTGCAATTGTATAAGTAAATAAAAATAAAAAATCAATGCCCTATAATCAATATGAAAATGGACTGACGTATTAACCAATAACGTCGTAATTAATCAAAATCCTTATAAAATTTACAAGACCCCCTCAATTTCTCACTTTCAGGTGATGGACATAATTCTCCACTGCGTTGACCAGTCCCACTTGAAGAGTAAGGGACTGAATGAAGTGTTCCCTGCGATCTGCCGATACAACCAGGTCTCTCACTGCCCGGCTACCAGGCGTATTGCAGGTAATTATTCATCATCATCACAACTCCGTGTAATGAGCCCACTGCAGGGCTATGAGTCTCTCCTCTGGGTCACGAGGAGGTTTAGGCCGTAATCCACCAAGCTGGCCCAGTGCTCGTTGGTGGATGGTATTTATCACAGGCCACTCTTTATTTATTTATAGATCTTTCAATCAGCGAGCGCGCGGCACAGTTTTATGAGTGCTCCTTCTGTATATGTTATCTCGCTCGCTCAAGTGATGGCTTTACATTAAAACGTGGATTTTTTATACTTTAAAATTTAATAGTAAATCATTTCGTACGTCTAATTTATAAGACCGAATTGTTATTCAAACGTAAACATGGTTGTTTGACACAAAACGCATTTTTGTTGAACACTTTCTATTCAATTCACAAAGTATTTTATTTGTTTATATAAAAAAAAGTATATTTACAATCACAAAACTAAATGGAAATAAACACAAAGTAGGCAAATGTAATTAAGACGCTGTAGGTGGGCACCACATTTGAACGGACCGCGCCGCGGTAGGTATTTATTTCAAAGGTGCAGCCGAGTTGAAATACTGTAAAGATAATATTATCGTGGCTCCGTCGTGTACGCACACCAACGAAAATATGTATTTAAGATTATAACTACAATCAATATATATAAAACTGTTCCGTTACTGACTGAGTTACTGAGTGACTGAGTGACTGACAGACAACGTACAGCCGTAACTACTGGGCTTAGAGAGCTGAAATTTGGAACATACATTTTTTAGGGGATGTAGAGGTGCCATAAGGAAGGAATTCCCTAAATTCCCACGGGAACGGGAATTATTGGACATTTTAGTTTGTATGAAAAATCTTATTCCTTGAGGGTACGGATACGATACTTCGCATAAAGGTTTTTCAAAAAGTGAATGGTTGTTTTATGAAAGGAATTCCCGAAATTCTCACGGGAACGGGAAATATATGATGTTTTAGTTTGTATGAAAAAGCCTAATTCCTTGAGTGCACGGATGTGATACTTGGTATAAAGGTTCCTTAATAAGTGTCTGATTGTATTATGGAAGGAATTCCCGAAATTCTTAAGGGAACGGAAAATATAGGACTTTTGAGTTTATGCGTGTACGAAGTAGCGGGCAAACGCTCGTAATAATATAAAATAGATATCCAACAGCATAGCTGAAAACAAATATTTTAAAATTTAAATTTACTAATATCTTAGCCAATAACAGGATATCCTAATGCAGTTTGAATGAAGTCGAACCAAACTAACAAACAATTAATTTCATTGACAGAATAAAATAATAAATAAATAAATATTGTTGCGGGTACGATTCGCAAGTTAGAATCACAGTTTATTTATTCGTTATTAAACTTAATTTGGGCTAGAATGTGGTGTACATGTTAGAATTGATTACTTACATAAAAGGCATAAAATTTGAAAATAAATAACTATTTTATTCATTGTTTCGACCTTTACGTTTTGCCTTGTGTTTCCCCCAAAGGGAGAAAGGCGTGAAATTGAGTTATATTTAAAAAAAAAATAGGAAAATGAATTTATTTTATTTTATTTTTTTATTACATTTTACAGTTATATTACAAGTTTCTTGACTTCCAAAAACCATGGCTGGTTTGTCTGGAAGTTGCAATTCCTCTTATTCTATACTTATAACTAATTTTATCTATATCTATTAAGCACTAATTAAAGGTAAATACTTATGAACTAAAGAAGACCACTACTATGTAATAAAATTACAAAAAAATACTTGATTTAACCTATTTAAGTATAACCAAATACAACGACGACCGGCTGACGACCGGTCGACGACCGGCTGGTGTAGGGGTAACGTATATTGCCTTCTATGCCAGAGGTCCTGGGTTCGAATCCCGGCGGCAGTGGATATTTGTGTGATGAACACAGCTATTAGTCGTCAAGTCATGGATGTGTATATGTTCATGTGAGTTTATTTTCTGATAAAAAATATGTATTTATTCAATATGTATGTTTATATATTTCTTAAGTATATCAGTTATCTAGTATCCATAACACAAGTTCTTTAAGAAACTTAACTTGGGCTAGATAATGTTGTGTGGATGTCAGAAATATTTTTTTATTTAAATAAAAATGCGCGGGATTGGTATTATACAATTATTGTGCATGCATAGCATATGAATGTAAGTCACATAGTGTTTATGGAATGTAGCTACAAAATACGTATATTTTCATCCCCAGTGGGCAGTCACACAGGACAACTCGCTCTATACGAGCTGCGCGCGGGTCGCTGCCAGTCTCTATCCGCGCACAATTCCGCAGTGACTGCGTGCGCGTTCTCACCGGACGGTCGATACCTCGCGTCTTATGCTGCGGGAGATAACAGGCTTTCCTTCTGGCAGAGTAGTGCAGGTTAGTAACTACATCACAACATCTACAACTCTCTGGCTATCCAACGAGGTAAAACAAATAGCATTTAATTGCACAACTGCAGCAAAAAAATCAAAAACAAAATGAAAAATCACAATTTTTTACTCAAATGATTAGAAACTAACCTCCCTTATGACATGAGATTCGGCTGCCTAAGCCGAATCTCATGGCCACGTAAATATTAGCGATCCATTGCTTTACCTCGTATTATGTAAGCGATAGCTGTTCAATCGTTCGTTGATCGCAGAATGCATTTATTGCTACGATACTAGCGCCATAAACAATTTGGTAGCTAAAAAAGAAACTAATAAAATGTGAAACATATGTTTGCTTTTAAAATTTCGCAGAAAAGTACACACGAAAAGTATGAAAGTCAAAGGGATTATATGCACTTTTAGTACATCGATTGTACGATAGAGGCAGCACAGTCGTCGGATTGTTATGGCTTTGTTTTTGCTATAACGTAATACGAATTAGTTCTTTTTTTAGCAAATCTTGCGTAATTCATGCCATCGCTTTGCTCTTGCAAGTTACGTGATAAGGCAGCCGGTATGATTACACAGACTTTGGAAAGAGACAGGCTAACTTTGACCTAATACCGTAGCACATTATAAACATCACTTAAATATGTAGGAATGTCAGTACTTTGTGGGAAAGAGATAACGCTCTCTAAAGAGTAACAATGCCGAATTAGCATATGTTATTTTTTGCTCTAAGCTCGTGTTAACCTCAACCTCATCCGATGATGGTAAGTGAAAATGAGATCGAAGATGACGACCACTTCGGCGATGGGTTAACCTATCTGCCTCAGACGCCAGTGGTTGCGGGTTCAATTCCCGCCCGGAACAAGAAGAAAAAGTGTTCCGGGTCTGGATGTTTATGTATATGTGTATATTCTAGGTTCCCCCTAGTTCGCTTCATGGTATCCCATAACACAAGCTATGCTTACTTTGGGGCCATGTAGTTGGTGTGATTGTCTGGGGATTTTATTATTTAAGGTGACAGTACACGGGTTTAAGAAGTAACGGGCTCTTCATAAAATATTTTCAGCGGGACTAGCATATGACCATCGACAACGATAAATCGGCCATTATATCGATATTTTCTTAGAATATGGCACTTAGAGTATATATTTTTTTAGAATATAGCAGCTTTGGATCTGTGGGCAATCATCAATCAAGTAATACTATCTATTATGCATATTAGCTACCATGATAGGATAAAAAACATTCTGTAATATTTTTCTTGTCCGTTTGAGTCTTTATGGAGTGGTGGGGCTATTATAGACTTACCTTACAGACAATACACGGGTCCTGCACAGCCTATAAATCCTCAGACTATAAATGCTATTTAAATTTGTAGATATCGGACTTTTAGTATTTCTTTGGGAAAGAATTTGCCTTAGGGCGCGGACCCATGCCTGCGGTGCGGCGCGTTGCGGTGCGGCGCCGCACCGCAGACATGGGTCCGCGCCCTTAAGGTCTCTATCCAAAGGCCGATGTGCATTATACATACATATACAAAATTCTTTATTGTATATTACATACAATATTACGACCAGGAAAGGGTATTAAAGCAAGACACGATTACATCTTGAGTGACCATTTATTAACAAATGTAAATAGTTTATATACTTAAGTCTACGTGTATAATTAACTTAGTTAGTAATATTTTATCTGTAGTAAGTATCTATTAAATGTGCACTGGTCAACATGTTTTATCAAGCACGTTTAATAGATATTAATATATTCAATCTCTGTGGGTCACGTCGGAGGACGCCACAGATACTCCCCCCTTTAAAAAAAAAGGTAAACACAAAATAACAAATCAATATTCTTACTCTTAAATTAAATACTACATAACAATTTCAAGCAAAACACTCATTTTTTTTGTTGACATAATATTAGAAAAATTTGCAAACCTAGCAATTTCTATAGAACTATGACGTCAGACCACAATAACCATTAAGTCGAATAGCTTGAGTTTGATGCTGCAATTAATTTAATTAGGTACTTATTATAATATATATATTTTTGTTTGGAAGGAGGTCATAACCTTTTTCATTAAAAATAATAACATTTTAAACAGACGTAGTTTTAACAAAATGAATGTCTTTGAAAATGTAAGCATAAAAATAATTAAACAAAGTTATTTAGGGATAAATTATTATGCTATCGCAAACAAACCTAACTGGTGGCTTGCGAAGTCTGCGTGGTCGAGATGCGTCATTATTTTTCTCGCTGAGGACTTGATAATTATTCGAGCTATCGTCAGCATCTGCGAAAAACGCTGGTTTAACACGGTCGATGGAAATAAACGACTGCCGATTGTTCATTTGTATCTTCAAATATTTATCGTTTCTTTCTAGAACTTGATAAGGGCCTTCGTATGGCGGTATTAAACTTCGCTTCATGCGGTCGCATCTTACGAACACATGTGAACACTTAGAGAGTTCGGGATGTACAAAAGTAGAATTTCTACAGGGTGTTCTTTTATATCTATCGTGTATGTTTGTAACTTTCGAAATATTTTCTCGCAGGTTTTCTATGAACGTTTCGTATGTTGTCAGGCTCGTATTCCTTTCGAAAAACTCTCCCGGTAATCTAATGGGGGTGCCGTAAATCATTTCCGCAGCACTGAGTCCTGTATCTTGGCGGAGACTTGCACGTAAACCCAACAATACGGTGGGTAGTTCTGTGGACCAATTTTCCACACAGCCGCGAGCCATTATTGAGGCTTTCAGGGAGCGGTGCCATCTTTCAACCATCCCGTTCGATTGGGGGTGGTATGGAGTGGTTCTAATCTTCTCAATGCCCATGAACTTAGCTAATTGTTTGAACGTTTCTGATTCGAACTGTCGGCCTTGATCCGTTGTAATTTTCTCTGGACATCCAAATCTTGTGATCCAGCCATTGTATATTGTTTTGGCGACTGTCTCCGCTGTGATATTCGAAACCGGGAACGCTTCAGGCCACGATGTACAACGATCTATTATTGTAATGATGTACTGTTTTCCTCGCGAAGTAGGTAGTGGTCCGACTATATCAGTATGAATGTGTGCGAATCGCTGAGCAGGCAAAAAGGTTCCGAGCGGCGAGACAGTATGTCTGGTTACTTTAGCTTTTTGACATTGTAAACAGGAGTCACACCATTTGTTTATGTCTGAGTTCATTTTGTACCATATGTATTTTTGAGTAATTAATTTTCTTGTAGTGCGTTTTCCGGGATGACTTAGGCCGTGAATATTGTGAAATATAGTTTTCCGCATTGATTCGGGAACGTAGGGGCGAGCTTTTCCGGTGGAAACGTCGCAATAAACATATTGTTGACAGTTGGAAGGCTGTACGTATATGATTTTCAAGCTCTTACTTTGTTTGAGCTTTTCCAATTCTGGATCATTTTGTTGTTTCATTGAAAGAATTTTGTAATCCACTAGCGAAGGTAATGATATTTCTTCGACTACTCGAGATAATGCGTCAGCTACAATATTGTCGTACCCGCTGACGTGTTGTATCTCGGTACTATATTGTGATATGTAATCCAGCTGCCTTATTCTTCGAGGGGTGTCGTTTACAAATGGTTTTTTTGAAAATGCGTAGGTGAGTGGTTTATGATCAGTATAGATAGTGAATTCTCTGCCCTCGATTAATCGTTGAAAATGTTTTATCGACATGTAAATTCCAAGCAGTTCTCGGTCGTAGGTCGAGTATTTTGTTTGTGCTGTGCTTAGCACTTTTGAAAAATATCCCAAAGGCTGCCACTTGTTACGTATTTTCTGTTGTAAAACTGCGCCTACGCATTTTTCGCTAGCGTCGGTAAATAATGCTATGTGAGCATTTGCTGCGGGATAGGACAGCGTCACGGCCTCTCGCATATTTTCTTTACACGATTTGAAAGCCTGTTCGGCTTCTTGAGTCCACAGAATTGGAGTTTTATCATTTTTCTTTGAATTTTGTAAATATTTGTTTAGCACTGATTGTTTAATAGCTGCGTGTGGTAGACTACTCCGGTAAAAATTTACCATTCCGAGAAACCGTCTCAATTCTTTAACAGTTGCAGGTTTTGGGAAATCTAAAATAGATTTTGCTTTCTCGTCAGTTGGAGTGATTCCTTGGCTCGTTATATGATAACCTAGGAAATCGAGTTCTGTTTTGAGAAAATCACATTTTTCTAAGTTAATAGTTATCCCATGCTCATGCAGACGTTTTAAAATTATGTCAAGGTGTTGCATGTGTTCTTCTTTTGAGCTCGAAGCGCAGAGCAGATCGTCGACGAAAATATAAACGAAGTTAAGGTCTCTGAATATTGAATCCATGAATCTTTGAAATGTTTGTCCAGCGTTGCGTAGCCCAAATGTCATCTTTGTAAATTCGAATAGTCCGAAGGGTGTTATTATTGCCGTCTTAGGTATATCCTTTTTTGAAATGGATAGGCAGTTATAGGCTTTCCGGATATCGAGTTTACTGAAGATACGTTTTCCTTCCAGGATGTAGGTAAAATCTAACAATCTGGGCAGTGGGTATTTATCTGGAACTGTGACTTTATTTAACATTCTGTAGTCACCACATGGTCTCCATTCTCCGTTCTTTTTCTTTACCAGGTGAAGTGGACTGGCCCAGGGGCTGTCTGATGGACGACAAATACCCCTTTTTATCATTTCATTAAATTCTTGCTTTGCGATCTTATATTTGTCTGGTGGTAATGGCCTCGCACGTGCTGAAACGGGCGCTCCTTTTGTTTCAATATGATGTTCCACTTGACACTTGGAGTTAGATATGTTTCCAGCTGGCTTGGTTATATCTTCATATTTTCCCAGTAATTTTCTTATGCTCTTTTCTTGTGAAACAATTTCGACGATAGGATGATTTGCTCTGATACTTGTTGCAGGCGTTGTCAGCTCAGTAACTTTCTCAATGAGCTTTTTTCCGTCTAAATCGACGAGTAATTTATGGTACTGTAAAAAATCGGCACCAAGGATAGATGTGTTAACGTCAGCAATAACGAAATTCCATTTGAATTGGCGACTTAGACCTATGTTAAGGTTCAATGTTTTTTCACCGTATGTATTTATAATGCTACCGTTCGCAGCGCGTACTTTATGGTTTGTAGCATGCTTGTGCTTGAATGAGTTTCTTCTTAAAACTGATATATTTGCCCCGGTATCGACTAAAAACCTCTCGCCACTTTGTAGGTCGGCTAGGATAAGGCGGTCGTAGGGGTGAATAGCACAAAGTTCCATCCTAGTTCGAGCTAATTGTAGTTTCCGTTGTTTGATCTGGTTTTTCCTGGCACATGATGTTTGATAATTATATGTCTTTTTCATGAATCGCTTATGATATTGACCTTGGTTACGATTCCTCGATGCACTTTTTGACCTTGATCTTGAACGGAATTCACTGTGTCGATACTTTTCGTTTTCGTCGCGTAGTGCAGCGATTTCATTTTTCATCTGTGTCAGCTGATTTGCAAGTCTAGTGACCTCATTAACTTCATAACTTAAGTTTTCAAATATCCGGTCTGCCATCTCACTCATTTTATCGAGTGTTGCGTTTTCTAAAACTGTAAGGATGGATGTTACAGTATTCGGGAGTTGATGTAGCCATAACGACCGGATTGTCTCGTCGTTAGTAATGCCTTCTCCTAGTTCCTTCATTTTACGCAGCAACTGAGATGGTTTTTTGTGACCGAGATCCATTTTGTAGAATAAACGTTGAAACCTCTTTTGCTTCGAGTCTTCGTAACAATAAATGAGGCGGTCCTTAATAGTTTTATATTTGTTTTCTTCCGGAGGGTTAACGATGATGTCACTGACTTCGCGTAGTTCATCCTTCGATAAATGTGCGATTACCAGATTGTACTTGTAGACATCTCCTTGTTTCTGTGCGGCGACTATAGCTTCGAAATGGGTAAACCATAATTTGGGTTGGTCTTGCCAGAAGCGCGGGATACGTTCCGATATGTTTCTGGCGGCAACTTCAGGTTCCAATGTAACAGGATTGACTGGAGCACGTAGAGCCATTTTCCTTTTTATGTCTGGTCGGGTCCTCAAAACTTCTTGCTTATTTGGCTGCGTGACTAACTTCGGGGTCACCACTTATTACGACCAGGAAAGGGTATTAAAGCAAGACACGATTACATCTTGAGTGACCATTTATTAACAAATGTAAATAGTTTATATACTTAAGTCTACGTGTATAATTAACTTAGTTAGTAATATTTTATCTGTAGTAAGTATCTATTAAATGTGCACTGGTCAACATGTTTTATCAAGCACGTTTAATAGATATTAATATATTCAATCTCTGTGGGTCACGTCGGAGGACGCCACATGTACCTACCTTTTTCAATTTGTATAATTTAGTGAACAATATACAGGTTTAATTTAAATTATCGCATCACTTCTTTCAGGCAGCTTTTTCATATCAATCACAATAACATTTGATCTATCTTTTAAAATTTTAGTTTTCATTATTGTCTTTAAACTGGCGTAACTCTATTAACTCTGAGCGTAGCTATGCCACGGACCTTGCGTAGGCAAAATATCGCCACGTGCAGTTTTCTTTTTCTTTTTTTCAAGTTTCTTTTTCTTTTTTTCAAGTTTTCTTTTTCTTTTTCTCAAGTTTTCTTTTTCTTTTTTTAAATTTTTCTGTTTTTCGATTTATTTATCAAGATTTGTAAAAAGCCATAGAACAAATACTGTTCGTATTAATTCAGAGAGGCTGCCTACAAGAAATGACGCGCTAATTTAAATCAACACATATTGGCGAGGTCTGTAGTTAATCAACTACCGTTCTCACAGGAATGTTCGGTCTGGGAGCCGCACAGACGCGCTGTGTGAAGTGCTATAGTACTGCTCCAATGGCGGACGTGGCGCGGCTCAATCCCGCGCGTTTGGCGCGCCTCGTGTGGACCGGCGCGCGGCATGTGGCGCTAATGTTGGCAGATGGCAGCGAGACGCGCTTCAACGTCTAGTTACACATGTGACGGCTCCGCCTGTAATACTCAATTATATTTTAATAGCAGATTAAGAATGACGAGTGGGTGTGAATTTAGCAAAAAAAAAATATTTATATATTTTACATAAATTAAAATTTTAAAATTCTTCGACGACCGGCTGGTGTAGTGGTAACATTGCCTTCTATGCCAGAGGTCCTGGGTTCGAATCCCGGCGGCGGCGGATATCGGTGTGATGAACACAGATGTTTATATGTTTATGTAAGTTCATTCTAATAAAGATATGTATTTATTCAATGTGTATGTTTATATATTTCTTAAGTATATCAGTTATCTAGTATCCATAACACAAGTTCTTTAAGAAACTTAATTTGGGCTAGATAATGTTGTGTGAGTGTCACAAATATTTATTTATTCTCAGTGAGTAAAATTTCAGTTTAATCTTAATTTTATGGCTACATACAATAAGATAGAAACGTTTTTATTACTTGTTGTGTAGTCATAAGCTTCAGATTAAACTTAAATTTTGATCACTTAGAAGAATTTTGAAATTTTAATTTATGAATAATGTTAAAAAAAAATGTTTTTTTTTCGCAATTCATACCCGCTCATCCTTCTTAATCTGCTATTAAAATATAATTGGCTACTACTATACTACGGCCCGATACACACACGATTTTGAGAGGGTAGCTAAATTATCAACCTTCAATCAGGCGCGGTCCCAGAAGGACTCGCAGGGGACATGACCTCTCCCAAAATCATGAAAAGAAACCCCTTAAAAAGGTAGAAGCTAGAAAAAGATACTTCTGTTTAATAAATTAAATGTGCCCCCCCCCCACCAAAAATTTCAGTCTGCGACCGCGCCTGCCTTCAATCCGGTCGTCCACTGTCACAAAGTGAAAACTAAATTCAGCAAACTAAACTAAAATGGTCCATCTACCAAAAAATAAGCATAGTTAGCGGTGGACGCACATGTATGTAAAACTTGCTTAACTACGCGAGCTAAGTTAAAACTAAGTTAGTTTAGCGTAGCGAGCCACTTTTCCATATCTAGTGACACATATATACATTTTACACATACGGTCTCGGCCGGGTAGCTAAATCATCAAACTGCACTCACTTCAGAGCCTACGGATGAGGTCATCCGTGGAAAAAACTCATAATGTCCACTCCACACCTAAGTAACACTATAAGATGCTATAATCGGAAGTCAAAAATGTAGGCATGGTTTACACTATACCCTGGCAAATAAGTCAATGCAGTAAACTGACAGCTGTCAATGTTAAAAAGAAATATATAAAACCAGTAACGATCTTCGTACTGAACTACTGAATGAGAATGATTAAAAAATTAAGGTACTTTTTCATTCGTTCAGCATAAAAATTTGAAGCAACTTCAATTTGAGGTGTGAACTGTATCTTTACAGTAACTTTAAGGGAAAAAAAATAAGATATTTCTTTTTTTAAATATCATTCGTTCACTTAATTTATTTTACCTAAAGGTAACAGGAAATGTTATTTTACTGCATTGTTTTCCGGAGTGTAGATAAATAAGCAATTTTAAACGCATGGGATTAGGTGCTTATTAAACTGACAGATATCTTTAGTAAAAATGTGTGTGAGTCAGTCAATAATTGTGCAGAAAATTATAAACCTTGTTGCAATGCCTCCTATTTTCATTTTTACCATACATTTTTACTGCATAACTAAGTTCTATTCCCTTGTTCCTTATGAGACTTATATTTACTTGAATCAATTTAATTTACGCGTTACAGAAACTCTCTTATGTTCCTCAACCGTTACAGATATAATTATATGCAAATGTACATTTTATTAGAAATAAACTTGCACTTTTATTTTTGACAAGCAGCTTCGTTAGCTCCAAATTAAGCTTTGATAATACAGATCAATCTAGATCATAAGACCATTACGGTTTTGATCTGTATTGATCTGGGCGTAAAATTTTTATGGTTTTTATTCCCAATACCACCAGCCCAACTCGAATCTTCGACCTATATCTATCTCTCTCTACGCAAGTAGACCCTAAATTAACAATCTTTCAAGGTACTGATGGTATTTGGGTTTTGTTAGCATTTAATGTTTCTGTCAAATAGCCGTGTCTAAACATTCTTTGTAAAATAATGTGTAATTTATTGAAAAGTATTTTTAGCTTTAAGACGTACCTAATTATTATATAATCACTGTTATTCGCTTAAATTTTATGTTTTGATTTTTATTGTTATGAAATTCTTAAATATTGTTCGAGAAATATTCTAGTTGTTTATATTTAATAATTGATGTATGTTATCGTGTATTGTTGTAAAATAAATATGTAGTTGATAAATGGTAATGTGTTTTATTTTACTGCAAAAATATAGAGTTTAGTCACTGGCCAATTTTTTTTACACTATAAGTATCATTTTTTTTTTCATCAATTTTTTCATTTACAGAAAAGATTTTTTGCAAAAAAAAGAGTTCTATTTTTTTACAAGGAAATTACTATATTCGTTTGCATATTAAGCAAAGCATGGTCACTCTAAGTTATGAATGAATACCATGACTACGCGCTACTAAAAAACATTTTCTAGTACTACGTCGTAGTATTATTAGAAAATGAAATCAATGAAATGCCGCGTCGTAGTAGCTATGTTCATCAACGGCGACTATTTGTAAAAAAGTTTGTGGTGCCAGATTTTTATTTTTTTATACTGAGCGACACTAAAATAAATATGCAGGTACATTTATGTCGTATCAAAAAATATAACATTAAAATTTGGCTGGTGACTAGAAAACAACCCTGTACATATAGTCAACCTCAAAGCCAAGAGCGATACCTTACCGCTTATAGAATAAGAGTCGGTTTAGAATAGCCTTGGATAAGTGTCCAAAAAGGCGACTAATCCGAGTGACTCGCTTGGTGGTAGGATCCCGTCAGGGTCCGCATGGCTAGCGACCACCCTTCATATAAAAAATACCGCCAAATATTACCGCTCCGGCGGTGATGTGTTCCAACCCTTTACCATAACAAACAACCCTTTACATAATTAATTACAATTATAACAACGCTTTACATAATTAAGCAATTACAGATATGGAAGCCAAGTCATTAAGCCCCAATTTCACAGTGTAATATAACGCGATGAATTCGAGTACTCGGCTTACGCGTTTATACGAGTTCCTCGTTAAATTTTTCTTCAGTCAGAGCCGAGATTTGTTAATCTAGGCTCAGAAGGACATCGGTGAAATCAATCCAAGGACAGGAAGCATTTAAATCAATGCTTGTAATAGTAGTAAGGTGCATGTGAAACCTTAGCCTGGGGCGGTTCTACAGTCCTCTCTATTTACCCGCCATAAAAACTGCGTGAAAGCGTAGTTATGTCCCAGTTAAAGGGGAGGAACAGCCAGTGAGATTACAGAAACAACAGGCAACGCATCATTTTTCTTTACCATCTTTAATTAATGATTTCCATAGGCCTGGATACTACTTACCGTGAAGTGGATCCAGTGCCCGCTTGCCGGCTTTAATAAAGCGTAAAAAATCCCGTTTAATCATTTGCGCTTCGTCATCAACTATGTCGTATATAGGGTGTCCCATCAACGAAGGTATTCTAGTACCCGTAAGGATAACAGAAAAAATATAAAAATCGAAATTTAGTTTTAAATTTTTGCATGAAAAAAAAAGTATAAAACTGTATATGAACTGCAGACCGCAGTGCTGCTAGCAATTTCAGAGTAAGTACTTTTTTGGCCATCAACTGCTAAATGACGCAGACATCTTATTAGGTACCTACTTCTTCTTCTTTTAGTTTAATGGCAACCAGCCGTCGTTATTAGGCGACGGGCTTAGGTACCTACTAAAAAAGGGCTATAGTTCATTTCATAAGTGTCAGCATTTGGTTCGACAATCTGCAAAGTAAGATCCGGGGACTCTCTCCAGTAAATGAGTTGGAAACATCTGTCATCCCTAGTATTCGCTTCAATCATGTAGAACATCATAATGCGCCTTCGGCATTTACAAAAAAATCTGTTATTTTTCCAGTTTTTTATGCTATTAATTATTTTGCACCTTTGTCTTAAAAATAACAACAACATTGAGCTTCTACAAAACGTAGAACTTACAGCAGTTTTTTTACAGATTGAGGTTAATTTTGCAAGTAAAAATAAAAATGGCTGCAGATTGGCAGGGTTTTGGAATTGACTCCTCACATCAATCCCAATAACATTGGTTCTACGACTTTTTACAAATCTTTATAAATGACATAAAAAAAATAAAACAAACTTTTTGCTCCCTTTTTCCCCGAAATCCCCGTGACTTATAGAAAACCTTGAAAATTAACATATTACATTTCAAAAATTAAAAAGTTGCTTCACCTTCTCACTTAAACGGACCAGAATTAATAAACAGTTATTTCTTAGATATTCCTGGTGATAACTCTGTTGATATTTCAAACAAAATAGATTCAGTTCTGCTGTTTTTTCCCTAACACCTGTGTCAGAAATTACTGCCGGTAACATAATTAAATCAATTTCATCTAATACTCAAGGCGCAGATGGTATCACCCTAGATATGATCTTGTTAACCAGTATTTGCAAGCAATTAATTTTGACGACCGGCTGGTGTAGCGGTAACATACATTGCCTTCTATGCCAGAGGTCCGGGGTTCGAATCCCGACGGCGGCGGATATTTGTGTGATGAACACAGATATTAGTCGTCAAGTCATGGATGTTTGTATGTTTATTTAAGTTTATTCTAATAAAAAAAATATGTATAAATTCAATATGTATGTTTATATATTTCTTAAGTTTATCAGTTATCTAGTATCCATAACACAAGTTCATTAAAAAATTTGGGCTAGATAATGTTGTGTGAGTCTCAGAAACATTTATTTATTATTACTGATATAGGTAGTTAACAAGTCCATACGCACCGGCATTTTTCCTGATCAATGGAAAACTGCAATTTGTAAAGCCTATACCTAAAGTTGAGCACCCAAACAACTTTAAAGATTTGCAACCTATAAGTATTCTATCGTTTATGTCCAAAATCTTAGAATGTGTCGTTGGTACGCAAGTAACAGAGTATGTAGAAAAAAACAATATACATACGTACATACATAGAACACCAGAGGCTATAAAACCATCTGATGTCACATTTGACAAATTTGAAGGTATTATAATGATGGACAGAGACTATTGCAGTGACAGAGAGTCAGCCTGTCGCCTGCAAAAACGCCAATAAAACCTCTGTCCCTTAACTGACTTTTACAGTATGCCCGGGAAGAGAAGCAGCTGGCACATTCTATGTTTTTCTTTCACTCCCAGTCCAGCATGGAAGATAAAACAAATATAAATACAATATATTAGATACCTGTAAACCAATCTGGATTGAGATAAGCCTATAGTACTGTTACGGCCCTAATTAACGTTGTCGATGATATCCTGGCTGCACAAGATAAAGGGGAGGGCTCAATTTTAGTATTGGTAGATTTATCGCGCGCTTTCGGCTCAATTAGATACCTTGAAAGGCTGGGATTCGGCGGTGGTTCACTTCCAGCACGCATGCAAAAAGCGGTGTTGCTGGATACTGCCCGAATCGTTCGCCGGTTTCTTTATCTCTTGTCCTGATACCCGATAATTACACATTCATAAACGTTTACATAAATACTTATGTACTGTATAAATAAATACTATATCAATACACATATAAATATAGGCATATAATATAGATAGTTAAGATGGACAGTGTTTCACCTGGTAATTCCGTTTAAGCATACGTTTAAAAAACGTCGTGTGCGCGCCAAACGGATCTCAATCGGGAGCTCGTTCTAAAATATAGACGTATGCGATGGTGTCGCCAGGAGGAAATTCGATGAGGAACGCAAGTTACGGTCGTTGTTGGTGTAAAGGTACTTTAAACGGTCGTTCAGATACGTAGGTATCGCACAGAATTATCGTACAGAATACGGTCGACTAGAGAAAGAATGTGAGTATTCTGGCGAAGGCGAATAGCAAGCCACTTGAGATTAGTCCGGAAGTCAGATATATGATCGTATTTGCGTAATCCAAATACAAACCTTATGCAGAGATTTTGTAGGCGCTCAAGTTTATTAAGAAGTTCTTCAGTTAAGTCTAGATAGCTTGCGTCGGCATAGTCGAGAATAGGTAATAGGAGAGATTGTGCAAGCGTAAATTTAGTGGCAATAGGGAGGAAATTACGAAGACGCTTGAGCGAACTCGCCGCGGCAAACATTTTTCTGCTCTACTCAGTGACTTGTGGTTTCCAAGACAACGTGAGGTCAAAAATAATACCTACGTTTTTCACAGTCTCGCTGTATGGAATAGAGATACCATTAAACACTACTAAAGGAACTGAGCTCCAGTCAACAGTAAAATCATTTTAGGACTTCCAATGATAATAGTTTGAGTCTTATGAGGGTTGACTGTGAGTCCATGATTATAACTCCAGTCCGATATCCGTTTTAAATCAGCGTTGTGTAACAGGATAGTGTTTGGTAGGTTCTCGAGGCTATTTTGTTTATAATTTGGCACACCAGTTTTAGTACCACACCAATCAGAGAATTCCGTCTCAGTAGATATTCGTTGCCGGCGAAAATGCAAGTAAGAATGAAACCAGCCAATAGTCGATGGAGATATGTTAAAAGAAAGCAGTATTTGCAAAAGAATGTCAAAATCTATTGAATTGAAAGCGTTACTGAAATCTAACAGTGTTAGTACAGTAAGCTTTTTCTGCTCCATGCCTATACGAATACCTTGTGTGATATTACGCAATGCAGTAGTTGTACTATGCCCAGGACGGAAGCCAGATTGGAGGGGATTGAGTAATTTGTGTTCTTGCAAAAAAGTGCTGAGTTGTTGGTGAACGAGCCCCTCAAGTACTTTGGAAAGGAAAGGTAAGATGGCAATAGGACGATAATCAGAAAAGGAAGAAGGATTGGTTTTTTTGGGGAGAGGAATGACGTTTGCGCCCTTCCATGCATCAGGAAATATACCATTAAAAACACGGTTATTCAGGATACAAGTTATTACAGGAAGGACGAGCATCTTACGACTAATGCAGTCGACCCAATGGCATGAGATAAATGATATGCGAGTTAAATTGTACGAAACGCTTATTTTATCCTAACTAAATTATGCTGACATTGTGATTGGAGGATGCCTGTTAGCTCGCACTAAGGTCATACAGCGCATACAGAACGCTTATGCTCGGTATTGTTAAGGTACCGATACACGGTGACACTGACACCGACACTAGTGTCGACACAAGTGTCAGACGCGTCCACACGGTGAGCAATTTTTAGTGTCGACACTAGTTCTGAGATCGAGTGTCGCGGTCGAAGTGTATTGGCCGTCTACACGGAGCGATGCGCAATTCAGTGTCAGACATTCCATCGCCATGAATCGATATTCACGGACTTAGTTAAAATTAAGAAATGGATATCTACTATTAATTTTACATAACCGGGAATCGAACCTGGTCAAAATATCGTTTGCATTTATGAAAAGGCACATTTTATTTAAAATATGACATCAGTTGACATGAATTCCATTTTCAAATTTCAAATGAAATGACACGCCCGCTGAATAAATGCGTTCTAATTAACCGACTTTTAAAAAGGAGGTTATTTATTGGACCCGTAGGTATCTGTCCCTATGTATGCTTAGATCTTTAAAATTACGCAACGGATTTTGATGCGGTTTTTTTTAATTGATAGACTGATTCTTAAGGAAGGTTATTATGTATAATACATGCATAATATAGTAGAGAAACACTGATATTAGATGTTTCTAATGTGATGTCGTAAATAAGCACTTTCTTTAGCGCTTATATTGCAAACGCTGGATGAACCCTACGAGATAGACCAAAATGATGTACTACAGTATTGTCCACCTTAAAAAGTTCAACAAAAAAGTTCGCGATGGTATATGTCTATCTCTTAGGGATAACCCACCATAACCATTTTTGTCCTTTACTAAAAAATGGTTATTTACGAAGTGATTTTAAACAATACAGCATTCATTCTTATCCAATTAAGTACCTTTAATAAATTGTGCATTTATTATAGATCAATATGCTTTTTACAGCATGTAATTGAAGTGAATATTTCCGAAGATATTACAAATTTAAAATGCACGCGCGTGCCGCCGCCATGTTGCTCTAGCTAAAAGTTTCGCGCACGACCGAAAACCGCGACACTGGTCTCAGACACTGCGCTCGTCGCGTCTACACGGCAGCTAGAGCGACACCAAGCTAGAGCGCCCCTAGAGCTGCAACCGAGTGTCGCGGCACATGACACACACGGACACTCGGTGTATACACTGAGTGTCAAGTGTCAGGTGTCGTCGTGTATCCGTAGCTTTATACGTTTCCTCGTCGCTCGCATATTACTCATTTTCTGAACCGCTACCAACATCTTAATATGAAGGTCAGACGAGATTTACATCTCGCCTCATTGCTTTTCGGAATCGGAATATGTTTAAGCTATGTTTAAGTTATATTGTATGTCTGTGTTATATTGTCTGTTTATGATATACCTATGTATGATTATTGTTGATTTACATTTTTTTAGTGTATTTTTTTGTCATTGTCATTTTCTTCTTTTTGTTAGTATACATTAACCGTATCGTATGCCAATGTTGAACTATTGCAATTCAGTTCTAATATAAGTAGGTATTTTATACAAATCTATACCCACTGGTTCCACTGAAAACCAGTGCCATAGCATCCTAGTGATCCATGTATGTCATGTCCATGTATCCATGTATGTCAGAGTAGTAACTAGGTACTTTTTGTTTGTTGTTGGAAAAGTACATCTATATATATATGATATCTATATTAGTCCGGTAAGCTACCTGACTAATATAGATATCATATCTTTCTGGGGACTGAAAACTGCTCGCGTCCGCAAGGTTTAGCCCTCGATGCCTTGTACGTGGTCCCTGGGTGGTGCTAAACGAGCAGTAAAATCTGGTGGTAGGCTTCGGCCGTGGGTTGTCACCACCGACTAGTCAAAACCATGCCGCCAAGTAGCATGCCAGCCACATGCGAAAGGCTGCCCCGCCACCTCGCGAAAAATCCCGGGAGGCTCCATTGTGCCGGTTGGAGTGATAAAAATGTATTTTTATCATTACATATCTGAGTAATGATAAAAATACATTTTAAATACTTTTTGTAGATTGTTATACATTTTGAAATCTGTATGAGTTTTATTTACACTGTATTTTTTTACAGATAAACATTCGTTATTAATACATTGGATAATGATCCCTCCATATTTATCTTATGAAATAAAAAGTTGGAAAAATGCATGAATAGTATATTATGTAACAAGCGAGCTAAGTTGCTAATTACAGTCGGCTTAATAATGAGCCGAGACTGTAATTAGCAACGCTCACGAGTTACATACGACGTTTTTCAACACACTTGTGAGTAAAAGACAGACATACGTGGTCATAAAATTTATTTGAAGCAGCTGTTAGCTGCTGCGCGTCAGTAGCCCTGTCCCATTACACGTACACACGCTGTTGTTGCTTGGAGGCGCTGTGCCGCTGCTGCTGCACGCGCGCCGCCTGGCCGCGCGCCGCCTGGTCGCGCACGCTCATATATTTAATGTATAACCCGGATCAATAAAATATGCTCTGTTTACTCGCATGTAATTTGCACTAAGGTACAATTCAACTTTGTAGGATTCGTTATATTATACACTAGGGTATAATATATTATGCACGCGTGACTTATAGCCCAGTTTATAGTTCTAAATTCAATAGAATAAGGCTCACTTTACGAGCAAGTGTGTTGAAAAAAAAATTATGACACATTTTGTAAAAGCAGTAGGTGAAAATTTACAAAATATTTAAAATCGGTATATCTCAAAAACTACTTAGCCAAGGAAAAAACTCGGAGAATGCCGCGGTAAAGCTATTGCATATCATTTTTTATCAACTTATGCAAGTATAATTATTTATTTATTTTATTAATGCAGTAATATTTGATCTAATATGAAGTTCCACAAGTTCCTAGTAGATGGCGCTGATTGTTTATTAAAGCCCGCATGTAAAGTTATGAAATCAAAGTATTAAGTATTATTTTTTTCGTTACGGAATTTCTGGATTCGGTCCCCACGCTCAAGGCCCGCGATAGAAGTTATGCAATAGCTTAAAAATTGGTGTTTCGGATTCCAGACAACCCCTTGTATCTCCAGTTTACCGTTGGTCCACTATTTACGGGACACCCTGCATAACTGTTTTTTTTTATGCTCTTTTGTTGTTTCTTTAGTTTTGCTTGTATTAGGTACACTAATGGGGACCGTTAGGCGGCAATTCTAATAAGCAGCTTATTTATTTAATGAAAAACACGGTCATTTCAATATCACTTTTTTATTTGAAATAACTTAATTACTTCTTAATCTATGACCATGATTATTTATAAAGACGTGGCGGGGCAGTATCAGGGTCTCGGGACCCTTCTACTTTTCGAGGCAAAAACAAACGTTAGAAAAAATATATCCTCTGACGGACAACCCGCGTCATTTTTATTATTTTTTTCTTTTAATCTTTACAAATGAAATTCTAACATCTGCCGTAAGGTTGGTGTGCGCTTATAAACTCTTTATTTACAAAATGTAAAGCGCAACCAAACCTTACGGTACTTACTTATGATTTGATGTACTGCACCAATAAATAATTTTCATTTTTCACTATTAACTCGTATCTACCAAATTCTGTGTATTTTTCTAAAATTCCAAAAAAAAACATAAAAAAATAGCAAGTTTCGACAAAAAAATGTTCAAAAATACCTCGTGGTTAAAACCTTTGCGCCTAGCCACCAAACACCCTTTACCTATAATAGGTTGTTAGGATTGATGTGGAGAGGGTGCCTGTAAGAGGTTATGCGCTAATTAAAATTAAGGCCGTATACAGAAAGAAAGCTGGAAACTTAGAAGCGCTTACCAGCGCTTGACAGGGCTGGTTACCCGCGCAGGAAATATATGAACGCGCGCTGATAAGCACTGAAAGGTGCCGACAAGTTCCGACAAGCTTCAACACGCGCTGGTCAGCGCTGGGAAATCATCGTCCGATGAGTCCGACATTTTGCTTGCTCTGCCTCAACCTGCATCCTTTGTGTAGAACGGACCAGCGCTGCGCTGTCAAGCGCCGGTAAGCGCTTATAAGTTTCCAGCTTTTTTTCTGTATAATGCCTAACCCTGTATAGGGAAGAGAACGCCATACTGTGTGTTGAGTGTCAACCGAAAACGTTGCGATCCATGAACAATGGTTTTTTTAAGTACCTATTGACTATAGCCACGTGTGACCCGAGTATCAATCGAGGAGGTTCGTTTCAAAACTTGACTATTCCACTTTCGACAAAACAGTGTTTTTTTTGTAGTTGGTAACATTGAAATGAAGGCGCAGCGAAAGTAAAATGGGGCCAAAACTTGATAATTACACCAGAAAAAAATCATAAAAAAGCATAATTTCGTCAAAAGTTGATTATTCCCCTTTAAAATGACATACCTAAAAAACTATTATCTCAAATTACGCAAAAACACAAAAAGTCAAGTTTGAAAAGAACCTCCTCAATTGATCGTAAATGACTATGAGGAGAAGGCATTTCGCAGCCGACCCTTGAGCCTGTATAGAAAAAATGGAGTTATACAGGGTCAATTTATAATAGTCTGTGATATTTTAAAATTGGGTTAACAATGATGTGTTGGTTTAAATTATGAAGTAAATTTCTTTTTTATATTTTTCATAAATTAAAATTTCAAAATTATTTTTAATGAATAAAATTTAAGTTTAATCTACACTTCATGACTAGGTACATAGCAAAAAATAAAAATATTTCCGTCTATTTCTTTTAAGAAAATCACTTCACCAAAACAATAATCTTACGCGAATAGTAGATACCTACGCATCCGAGCGAAGGTCGTTGACGCGCGCCCGTGTGTTTGCGTGACCTAGTTACCTACTTAGCGCGGAATCAGCTGTAATTACGTCATACATCAGGATAAAAGGTGATTCTAATGTCCCATCACACTACTGTTACAGGTTTTTGACTATCAATTTCACGTTAAACTAATTGTATCTAAATACTGTTTTAGTTTTGATCTTCATTAAATTAAAAATGAACTTAAAATAAAGCATTCGTGCTTGAAGTCTTTGTTAAAACAAATAAATTGGTTTTACAATTAATTTAATGTTAGAATGACGTGTTTAGTAACTGGAATAACCTTATCTATAACTATGTACAGTGTAGGTATAACGTACAAAAATAACTTACATTTTTACCTTGCGTCCTGTCGCTGATGTTAAATACCGTGCTAGGTACTAGTCACTGATAACTTATCACATTCACAATAACTGCTGTACATGGAGTCCCATTAGCCCATATACTGAACACAAAACCTGTCATGTTTAGCTTATTAATTTTGACTATCCATAAAGTATCCTTATCACTTTTGATAACAGCGATAGGTGGACTCGTCAGTCCATAGAATGTGCTTCAGCAACCAACCATAGACTACACACGCGGAGCATAGGTAGTTGCTTCAGTTTTTGCACTTTCGTAAAGTGGTAAGACTTGAGCCCTCTCGTCGCAGCAAGCGCCGCACCCACGAGCTGCTGACTTCGAAAACCTGAGCCGCATCGTTTGTGCTGGCTTTCGGATGCTGTTCAAAACACTCCAGCACGTCTTCTTCGAATGAACCAGATATCGAGGTCTGCCGGCGTCTGTGACTGTGGATTAAACGTGCCATAATCGCGTAATTCGTCATTTTTGTTAGTTATCGATTTAGTGTTCGCGCGCGCGAATCTCTGGACAGACTGACGAGTGGGGGGCGTGGCGTGCTTTCAATCAAACATAGTAGGCGAGGGCGCGGCGGCGCGGCGGCGCGGCGGCTCGAATTTGACTTTCGGCTCGTTTGCTTGTGCCGCGCAAGAACGTATAGGTATTGTTTGGTAATGTAACTAATATTTTATTGTTTAATAGAAATAGATGGAAACGTTTTCTCATCTTGCTATTTAGTCGTAAATTAGAGATTAAACTAAAATTTTATGCACTTAGAAGTATTATGAAATTTTAATTTATGAAAAATGTTGAAAAAAAAATTTTTTTTTTTTTCGAAATTCAGACCCACTCCTCATTCTGAATCTGCTATTAAAATATAATTGACTATTATGTGGCGACCCTATATGTAAGTACAGAACACTTCTGACACTTCAAATTGACATAAAGACGTACTGTTGAGAGTCAGTCTACTGGTCAAACCACGGAGGAAATGCTGCCTATCCAGCTGTGACGTCACGACAACCTAAATTGAAGCTGTGCATCTTTGCTTACAGCAGCTCTACTATATATCTGCTTTGTGGGTGAAATAGAGGTGGCTTAAATGTTTATTTTCGATGCCCCAATTTCATTATAAGATAAAAAAAAATAGTAAACTTATTCACCATAGATAGCGCTCATGCTAATTATTATGGAATAAATTACGAAAATATGAGAAAAAATACATGACAATGACACTTGGGTCAGTTAGTCATAGCCGGAGCCAAAGATGGATTTAAATCTTTGGCCGGAGCCGTCAGAGTCAAAAATTCGCTCGTTTAAGTTGACTTTGACATAAGATTTGAGTAGAACTTTAACTAGGTAAAGAAGGCAGCAGATAAGCGTTACAAATCTGTCAACTTTCTCCTACCAATTTTTAACTTAAAGTCGAGAGCATTCAGATTCAGATTCAATTACAATTGAAAAAAAAAATGGTTGGGAAAATTTGACATAGTTTTTCTACGCTACGCTTTATTTATTTTCAATGCATGTCTGAAGACTCCCAATTACATATTCTGAGTTTTATAGACATTTAGTGTACGACTTCATGTTGGGGACTTATTTATCAAAAAAGTTTCCGCTGGGGCAACTTTACTTTGTTATACAAAAAAATTAAAGAGTCTTGATGGCTCGTCTCCCGTGGGTAATCTGTCTTGGATCTAGGAGTACCAAAAAGGTGTAAATAAATAAACACAAGTTTTAAAAAATCCCCTTTATTATTTAATACATAACAAAATTACATTATAGGTACATTCCCGTCATTGCACTTTATAAATTACATTATTATACCAATTTAAATTTCATTATCTACAACAGTGAAATATGAAACATTATGTCCCTTCCTACTAATATTATTCACATTGATTGTACTAGCCTTGTTAAATGCTTTTATTGCTAAAGATTTTGATATAAATAGTATTTTCTGTGATGTTTGATAAATGTTTGAAGTTACAGGAGGATTATACACTATTTCAACTGCAATGTAAAGAAAACAGCGATACAGCTTAACATTTCTCATACCAAAAAAACCGTGTATCAACAAATACTTAATTTTTTTATATATTTTGTTGTTTCAGACACTATAGAAATAAACAGGGTGAAATATAAATTGTTAACAGAAATGTGTGTTTCTTACTGTAGAAACTTAGTTCAAACAAGTAAACTAGAGAACAGGTAAAAATATGGCTATGCTAATTTAAAAAATTGTTTTAAGTTTACTAAGCATCATGGACACCCTATTTAGTACATTAAATTGTTAGATACATATATACATAACTTATACATAACACCCGAGGCTATAAAACTGTCTGATGTCATGTTTGACAAAATTTGGAGGTAATATAATGATGGAGAGATAGTATTAGTACGGATAGTCACCCTATCGCCCACAAAAAGGCCAAATAAAACCTCTGTCCTTTAACTGACTTTTACAGTATGCACGGGAAGGGAAGCTTTCACATTGTATGTTTTTCTTTCGCTCCCAGTCCAGCATGGAAACTTTATAGATTCCATAGTCAGTCAATCTTAGATTTCATGCTTTTGCTATGTAAAATTATTATCAATCAATATAAATAAAACTGTTCCGTTACTGAGTGACTGACAGACAACGTACAGCCGTAACTACTGGGCATAGAGAGCTGAAATTTGGAACATACATTTTTTAGGGGATGTAGGGGTGCACTAAGGAAGGAATTCACGAAATTCCAACGGGAACGGGAATTATTGGACTTTTTAGTTTGTATGAAAAATCTTATTCTTTGAGTGCACGGATATGATACTTGGCATAAAAGTTCTTCAAAAAGAGACTGGTTGTGTTATGAAAAGAATTCCCGAAATTCCCACGGGAACGGGAAATATATGATGTTTTAGTTTGTATGATAAAATCTTATTCTTTGAGTGCACGTATGTGATACTTGGTATAAAGGTTCCTCAATAAATGTCTGTTTGTATCATGGAAGGAATTCCCGGAATTCCCACGGGAACGGAATATAGGAAATTTGAGTTTATGCGTGTACGAAGTCGCGGGCAAACGCTCGTAAATAATATAATAATAATGTTTGTTTGCTTCTAGAGTTAATACAATGAACGTACCTAAAAATTTGGCTACAGAAACAAAAAATCTGTTAACAACTTATTTTACACCCAGTATAAGTTGGTTAAAAAAATACCGTATCAGTTCTTGTTATTGTAAAGTATTATTTGATTCCAATAGGCTACCAGAATTTTAAAGTTACAAGAAGTTTGTACTTAAATAACATTTCATAACAGATTAGAAAATAATCACAGTTTGAAACCATTAAATATGCTGATAAATATTTCATAGAAGTGAGAAAGAAGGAATTGTTAAATATTTCTATCTCTATCTAAAGGGTTTTAACATGCACTGCGGCTTTTTAATTGTACTTTAAAGGTGCACCAAGAAAAAAACATATGAAACCGTCGAAAAAAAAATCACAATATTTGCCCTTTAAAAAAGTCAAGTTTTAATTAAAATAAGCCAAGAAGAAATTACCATGAAAAGTATTCTAATATTAATATTGACTTTAATCTACCTAATAATTGTGGTTATCGTAAAAATAAAGTAAAAAAAACCTTTTTGTTCCAAATTCATAAGACACCTTTATATTAATCTAAAAGATAAATAAAATCTATATTTAGTAAGTAAAAGTTGGAGTGTGAATGATAGCTTCAGATGTTTAATTTAAGAAAGAATCGATTAAATTATGGCACGTTAAGCACAGGCGGCGTGTCGGGACTTCGCACGTTTTGTTACATCACCGGCTGCCTTATCACGTAAATATTAGCGATCAACTATAATGGCGCAGTCATCACGCCATGGACGCGCGTTCCATTGCTTTACATCGTATTATGTAAGCGATAGCTGTTCAATCGTTCGTTGATCGCAGAATGCATTTATTGCTACGATACTAGCGCCAAAAACAATTTGGTAGCTAAAAAATAAACTAATAAAATGTGAAACAGATGTTTGCTTTTAAAATTTCGCAGAAAAGTATAAAAACTTTAAGATTAAAACAAAAAAGCGGACTTCTCGTAAGTTTTATCCCTCAAGTGGTACCTATCCAGTATATAAGTTACTCTATGCTGACAGCTAAGATGGCTCGCTGATCACTCTTCAGTTGTTGTCAAAAACCTTACGTGATACGAAAAGTATGAAAGTCAAAGAGATTATATGCACTTTTAGTACATCGATTGTACGATAGAGGCAGCACAGTCGTCGGTTTGTTATGGCTTTTTTTTGCTGTAACGTAATACGAATCAGTTATTTTTTAGCAAATCTTGCGCAATTTATGCCATCGCTTTGCTCTTGCAAGTTACGTGATAAGGCAGCCGCTTCACTCTAAACCAGCGGACAGTTCCATAGTAAAGCCAGCTATGTAGTTAAAACATACGACGTGCCGTCTGTCCTTAAAAGCACCCTTAAATTAAATAGCCCAACCTGACACACTAGCTTTGTGTTCCCAAAGTAACCCTTTTATACAGGGTTAATTTTAATTACCGCATTACCTCTTGCAACAACATTTGTTCTACGACTTTTTACAAATCTTGATAAATAACACAAAAAAAAAGAACCATGAACACTCCAACTATTACGAATTAAATTATATCATGTACTTAACGAGTTAACATAAAATATCGGCTTATATAAAAATATCACATACAAAATAATAATTAAGAATTAATATTACAAAACCCACAAATCTATGAGACTTCAACAGATTTATATAAGGAGTGTTTGTTAATTATATCTCCTTATATGTTACCGATGATTCTCAGATAGCGAGCAAATAGTACCGTAAGCAGTCGGTGCCGGGTGCTGTATTCTTGTATACAGTTGTCGTTAGAGTTTGTCAGAAGCCATTTCAGCGCCCTGAAAATGCTGAAATCCACCACCCAGCACTGGGCCAGCTTGGTGGTTAACGGCCTAAACCTCCTTGTCACCCAGGGGAGAGACTCATAGCCCTGCAGTGGGCTCAGTACAAACAGTTGTGATGATGATAAACAAATAGTTCGGAGCCAAAGAAGATATATATTTTTCCCGCCGTTTTTATAGTCAACTTGTATCATAACCTTAAAGTTTTGAAATAATTCATAAATCTATGTCTGCAAAAAAAAATCAAAATAGTCTAGCGTATTCTGTGAAATTAAATGTTTAAATTATTGAATTATTCTTTTACCAATTGTTGAATCATACACAATAACAAAAATTGAAGCGGTTCTTACCAAACTAACAATTTGTCATATAAGACATTCTTCCCAAAACTATATTCATGATTTCAACTTTTTTTCTGAATATACGATATTAAGGTAAATTAATAAAGGGTTTAAAAGGGCCCTCATAAAACATGACTAGCCCTGTATCATTAATATCATTATTAATACTAAAAAGACGATATAAAAACTATAAGATTTTGTCTATTTTTACCCCGGCAACTATTTACTCGCTAGCTAAGACGACTTTACATATTTCTACAAACTAATTATGTATATGAAAATAAATCTTTTAACCCATAATCATTATTTAATTAAAAAGCAGGTAACAATATTTATTCTTTAGTTAGATTTTGTAGGTACACAGTTGAATAAGTCGTATTGACTTCGGCAGAGGGGTCATTGTCGTACTATTCAGGGCTTTTACTAAGATATATATGAAAACTAAATATTTTACGAATATTTTGTTCTTAAAAAATGCGAAATAGTATCCCTTTTCACGTATTCAATTGAAAAAGATGTTCAATTATTATGTATCAATAGTTTTTAACCAAGAAAATTGGTTTTTGTAAGTATACAAGAAAGTTCTAAAAGAAAGGAAACTGAGTAAGCCTGGGCCACAGGGTTAACAGCTTGACTTTGGTCTTAAAAAATAGCTTATTTTACCCTTATTCAAAATACATAAAACCCCTAAAAATTTAGTGAGGGGGAAACAAGTTAATTTAAGATATGGAAACCGCTGTCATGGGTTTTTAGTGTGAATGAATAAATCATAATATAATTGAAAATACGCTGAGTAAAATTGAAGAAATATTAATTAGAATCATTATAAGGTTAAATGAATGTAAACTAACCGCGTTAGTTTTATTTTAAATAATTATTTTGTAACTAAAATAGGCGAAATTCTTTATTAGGTTTGGCAATACTAAGTGAATGAAGAACAAAACTATGGTAATTAACTCGTTCAGTATGTCAATCGATCTATTTGTTCACTCGTTTGTTTGGTTTCTTTTCTTGCGCTTGAGTATTTTCATGGTTTTTCTATTTTTAACGACTTCAGTTATTCATACGGACTTCACGATTCTTCTTTAAACGACTACTTTGTGCTTGCCTACTGGATCCTGAGAACCCGCATTACACGACGATTTTTGGTTTTTGTCATTGGACTTCTGATTTTGCATTTCGACATGGATCGCTGTATTAATTGTGGCATTGCGTTTGGTCGCTGTGCAGCTTTAGGCAGACGAGCTTTAGATGAAGAAACGCGTAGTGTTATTCGTTAATGACGTACACCCGATGTGGTAAGTATCTTCCTGTTTGTATCTTTTAGTTCTTCTCTGGCAAATATGTTTCATGTTAATTGATCTGCATAAATAATAATTTGAGTGAAATATTATTTTTTTTGCTGTCTGGTCTATTTGGGATCTTATATATCTCAACAATAAGAAAAAGAATAGCTTTCGAATGTGATTCTAAGCTCACTTAACTTCTGTGTATACCCATAGACAAAATTATGGATATCTCAATTCCTCAACACTGGTTTGTCTTGAAAATTTCGGTGATGTAACATTATTATATATTAAATAAAAAAAGCAAATGTCAAGTTGTTAACACCGTGGCCCAGAAATGTATGGAGCAGGTTCTGTCTCCTTTAATTAGTGATTGATACTCTGATGTGAATGTTCGGAATATTTATTTAATATTTAAGTAGTTATGTAGCCATGGTAAAACATAACAATGCTAAACTAGTTTCAGCCATATTTTCATTTTAATAAGAATTTCAAGACTTTGATCAAAGATTTCAGGATTAGAACTTAGAACTAACCTCTTGAAATTTCCCATTTGGTCCTAGTATAGGTACTGTTAAGTATCACCCTATTATAATACTACTTTCAATCATTTTCTTTGGGTGATCTCCGCATTTCAAGAACTTTCAAGCAAAATATTGAAAATGTTAGACATTCTGTTTTGGGTCCGAAATAATACTCAAACTATATAACTTTGGGCTAACATATTGAGGGTATTGCATTCAACTTTGGGCCAAAATATTCTCCCATTACATAAACATATTTAGAGTATTTGAAATAACTTTTGGCAGGCCGCTTTGACTTCTATTAATGTTTTGACGTTTTGTTTTAGTTGCCCATAAGAACAGCTACATTCCCTATAGTGCGGCCGGTGGGAGTTTGCGTTCCTGACAGTGTCAAAATCATAGCTTGTTTACCCCTTCGAATCGGAAATAAACTTTATTCAGTGGACATAAGGAGCTGTCAGGAACGCATTCTCGCAACGGCCGCACTCTAATTTCTTTATTCCCTAAAACGTACATAACCCTGGCCAAAGACAAAACTCCTTACGAATACATTTAACGAATTAGATTTTAATATATTACAGATTTCAATATAATTTGTTTCGCGAATATGTGTTAATTATTCGATGTATCTGTACCTGTAACAAAAAAGAAGTATTCGTTACTAAGAAAGAAATAGCAAAGCTTTTTAAAATGGCATATTTTATACAATTCATAGAAGCCAATTTTGGCTTCTTTCAATGTTTGTAATAATAAATCGTCGTGAACGTCGTGAAGTCGTCGTGGCGCCGCGGTTACTGTGTGTATCATACGATATCACAGAATAAGCAACGTTCGGCGCGGTCGGTAAAAAGATGGGTGATTGCCGAACATTCATATCTCACGACGACTTCCGTGCTTAGGAGGGCACGTTAAGCAGTCGGTCCCGGGTACTGTATACAGTAGTCGTTAGGGTTTGTCAGAAGCCATCGAGGCGCCCTGAAAATTCTGGCATCCACCACCCAGCACTGGGCCAGCTTGGTGGATTATGGCCTATACCTCCTCATTACCCAGAGGAGAGACTCATAGCCCTGCAGTGGGCTTATTACACGGAGTTGTGATGATGATGATGAATAAAAAAATCTGTCTTTAATTTGTAATCTATACTAATATATAAAGCTGAAGAGTTTGTTTTTTTGTTTGTTTGTTTGTTTGTTTGAACGCGCTAATCTCAGAAACTACAAGTGGGATTTGAAAAAATATTTTTGCATTTGATAGCTCAACTCTTGAGGAAGGTTAAGGCTATATTTTATCCCGAAATTCCCACGGGATCAAAAGTTACGCGGGTAAAACCGAGCGCGGTGGCTAGTTTTAATATAAATGTTTTATACCTATTGTTGGAACCCCTCTAGTTATCGGGGTTTAGTGTTGTTAAGAACGTATATGAGGGATATCACAGTTTTTTGCCGTATTTAAATTAACATCCATGACTGCGATTATAAGTTTGTTTATTTCTAATTAATAATATTTATTTTATTGCATGAAAATTAATGCTAAAACATTTCAACCACCACGATCTAATAAAAATTACCCGACCAGGATTCGAACCTGGGACCTCTCATTTTTATTTATCAAATTTTCATTTATTTAAGAATAAATGAGCATTTTAAATGCAAAAACTTTTAAAACATTATTAAAACATTGCAATGCTTCAGTTTAACTGGGATTCACAATTTCTGTAAAGAAATTGATCTCGGGTGGTCTTAGCTGCAAAGCTATACCATAAGATGGAGCTACGTTAGCAATATAACGTAAAAACAAAAATGTGGTAAGTAATTTCGAGGCGTACCGCCAGGCCCCGGTAGCTCAGTGGAAGAGCACTCGTCCGGCAAACGAGAGGTCCCAGGTTCGAATCCTGGTCGGGTAATTTTTATTTATCACATTTTTAATTTATTTAAGAATAATTAAGCATTTTAAATGCAAAAACTTAAAAACATTATCACCACGATCTAGCTCATTTTATATTTATTTACCCGGTACCTATCCAATTTCCAAAACACAATTTTAATTTAAAAACATTTAAGGCGAGATTAAGTGATTAATTCATTATTAACTTCAGAAAAGAAACAAAATATAGATTCAGGTGATTTTATTTAGTTTTTATTATTATTTACTTAGTATTTAGTAATTGAGGATTATTACACTTAAAAATATTACTTATAGTGGTACAAATCTACTTACAAGTTAGGACCTTCGGCTGTTAAGTCTGCTCGCTAGTTTGTACGCGAGGAATGGCCAGATGACAAGAAAAGCCACGGTCGGCGGGCTAAGTTCCTGCCAGGGCCATCTCCAACCTGATGAAACTTGCTGTGGGTAGCAACAAAAACGATGTTATTAGGGAAAAAAGTATGTTATACAGGGTGTCCCCGTAATGATGGTCAAGCCAGTAGGTACGTGTGCGTGGGGGGGGGTATGAGGTCTTTTTTTTTTATAAAATATGGATGGGACGTTTGTCTTTCATGACACCTGATGTTAAGTGAACATGAAGACTAAGGTGGTACACGTCCATCCACGAGAAACCTATTCACTCGACGCTTAAAAGTACTAGGACTATACTGGTCAGGGAAAATAGACGCAGGCAGTTCATTCCAAACCTTGGCGACCCGTATCAAAAAGGAACTGTCAAAGCGCTTAGTTCGACGGAATATCTACCACATACGGATGGAAGTTCTGTATGCGTCTAGTAGTTCGATGGTAAAAGGGTGAGGGTTCAATTTGTTCATGTTTCATGTTCAACAGAGCACTCGCGCACTCACCAAAATGTATCCTGTAGTACACGGTTAAACACGCAACCTTACGACGATGCTTTATGCACTTGTAGTTTTGTTATCCCGATTAGTTTGCGCTCTACGCAATGTTTTGTAAAATTTCTAAATTTCCTACTTTTCTTCACATTCGTAGGCATCACGTCCACAGTTTAAGCCTAATGTTTAAACTAATGTTATTTTGTTTAATGTGTTGCTTAATTACTTAGAAACTTTTCTTACATCATGAGGATTCTAAAATAGTACCATACGATGTACTTAATTTTATTGTTTACTACGCCATAGCCGCCAGTGTGCAATAGTAACCATCTCTTTACAAAATTTCAAAATAATTACCAGTTAGTGTTATTTTCAACCGACTTCCAAAAAAGAGGAGGTTCTCAATTCGTCTGTATGTTTTTTTTTTGTGTCTTTGTTACACGATATTTCAAACAATTATGAATTGATTTTGAAAATTGATGTTCCATATGATAGAGGATACTTTATAGTTGGTCCCATTTAAATTTCATCGAAATCGGTTGAGTGCTTCATTGAAAATTTCTAACTTTTGAAAAAATAAGTAAGATTTCGGAGAATGTTTACGTTTTTTTAATGCTCTGCATTCGTTGATTATTATAAGGCATATTTTTTAAATCAAATTACTTATAATCCTACCGACAGTACCACGGGTAACTGTTTCTACTACGCTGGACTGGAAACAAAGGAAAAACATAGAATGTGCCAACTTTGTGGGCGACAGGTTGACCCTGTCACTGCAATAGTCTCTCTCCATCATTAAAATGCCTCCAAATTTGTCAAACGTGACATCTTATGGTTATAACCTCTGGTGTTCTGCCTACTCCATAAAGAATACAGGTGTGAAGTTATGTATGTATGTCTTATTCTGTGCAGAGGAGGATAGTAATCAATATTGTTATTTTAAAATATGAAAGAGTGAGATAGGACCTACGTGTAATAATCTTCTGTCTCCCTCCACGGCTTTCCTAAGCGCGGCCACGTCGGCTTCCAGTCTCGCTAACGTTCCTGGTAACTGCTCTAGCACCTTCAAATCTGGAAAGATTATAAGAGAGTTTAAAAAATATGGTTACAATACAGGGTTATTTTATGGTCACCAGCCAAATTTAAATGTTACTTTCTTTGATACGATATAAACGTACCTGCATATTTATTTTAGTGTCGCCCAGTACAAAAATATAAAAATATGGCATCACAAACTTTTCTACAAATAGACGCTGTTTATGGCCATAGCTACTACGACGCGGCATTTCATTGATAATACAACTACGTAGTACTACAAGATGCTTGATAGTAGCGCGTAGCCGTCTTTTTTTAAATGGTCATCATCATCATCACAACTCCGTGTAACTCTCCCACTGCAGGGCTATGAGTCTCTCCTCTGGGTGACGAGGAGGTTTAGGCTATAATCCACCAAGCTGGCCCAGTGCTGGTTGGTGGATGTCAGATATTTAAGGGTGCCGAAATGGCTTCTCACAAACCCTAACGACTACTGTATACAAGTGTACAGCATCCGGGACCGACTGCTTAGCGTGCCCTCCGAAGCACGGAAGTCGTCGTGAGAAATGAATGGTCGGCGGTCACCCATCCTAATACAGGCCGCACCGAGCGCGCTTAACCTGCGATAGCGTTTGATATGCACAGTAACCACGGCGCCACGACGACTTCAAATGGTATTCATTAATAATTTAGAGTGACCATGCTTTGCTTAATATGTTTTTGCAATTATTTTGTAAAATGTTGTGGCCGGTGACAAAAAAACAACCCCTTTATATTGTGTAAGCGCTGTAGAATGGTGCGGGACAGATGCCTGTACGACGTTACATCTGTCAGTAGAGAAAGAAAGAAAGATGGAAAAGAAATTGAGAAATTAAAAGTCCAGCCACTGAATATTCTTTTGGGCACGTGATCCAACTTCTAATTTCATAACTTAGCCACGAGACAATAATTTCTAATTACGAAAAAATGTGTCTTGAAGCAATATTTTAGATCGTTATGCTTATCTATAAAAAAAGCTATGAAAATGAACGGTATGAAATATTAATAGTGCGACAGAATTACTAAGTGAGCGACTAAAACACTCTCTTTATTTAACCACAAGAAAAAAAAAAGGTTGCATATAGGCCACAAGTGAGCGAGCCGAGCGAGCGTAGTGAGCGGTGCCGCGGCAGCGGTCGGCGAAGCGCCATAAAACCTTCGTAATTAAATAACCCAGACGTTGTTGGCACTGATTGTAGCTGACTTAGTAATTTAGAAGGCAATTTAGATTTTTAGAGGGGAATAATGCTATTTAAAAGAATTCTGTTTAATTAGCACCCAAAGACATTTATTCGGTGAAAAAAAACATACAACCGCACCACATGACTGGGGATGTGACGTAACGCAATTTGATTTTATCGATAGCAACACACCGCAGCATATATCTAATGGGTGACCGCCGACCATTCATTTCTTACGACGACTTCCGTGCTTCAGAGGGCACGTAAGAAGTCGGTCCCGGGTGCTGTATGATTGTATACAGAAGTCGTTAGGGTTTCTCAGACGTCATTTCGGCGCCCTGAAAATAGACATCCACCACCCAGCACTGGGCCAGCTTGGTGGATAATGGCCTATACCTCCTCTTCACCCAGGGGGGAGACTCATGACCTGCAGCTCATTACAATTAGTTGTGATGAATGAAAATTAGTGTGTGCACAAAAACATATGTTACTAAAACATTATCAAAAGCAGTACATCCCATCACTAAGTATCGCGCTTCGTTACACGACTAACACTTGACTTAATTTTTCCTTCAATTCGATTTTATTTGTAGCCTAGAACATTCTGGTTATGTTTAATTTCATTTACGTTGACAAAAAACACGACCAAAAAAATTCTTCTTTTAATAATTTAAGAAATAAGAATACTCGTTGAGATCCACTATGATTTCCCAGATTTATTCGTCAGCCATTTTAACTGTGAATTTTTTATTGCTTATTTTTTAATAAATATACTAAAAACAATTTTTTAATTTGTCATTCTATTATTCTACAATTCGCACTTTATATTTTGGCTATAGGTCGTTATTTAAGATTGATATGATCGATTTAATAGAACTTTTAAGTAACTGACGTGGCTACTGAAATCAGCGCAGATGTTTCAGATGTTCTGCAACAACGCACATGCGTCACTATTTGTTTCTGTAAATTACCTGTACATTTCCTATTATCAACTGTTATTTTCGAAGTCGTCGTGGCGTCGTGGTTACTGTGCAAATCAAACGATATCGCAGGTTAAACGCGCTTGGTGTGGCCGGTATTAGGATGGGTGACCGCCGACCATTCATTTCTCACGACGACTTCCGTGCTTCGGAGTGCACGTTAAGCAGTCGGTCCCGGCTGCTGTATACTTGTATACAGTAGTCGTTAGGGTTTGTGAGAGGCCATTTCGGCACCCTGAAATATCTGACATCCACCAACCAGCACCGGGCCAGCTTGGTGGATTACGGCCTAAACCTCCTCGTCACCCAGAGGAGAGACTCATAGCTCTGCAGTGGGCTCATTACACGGAGTTGTGATGATGATGATGAACTGTTATTTTTATTAGATAATAAGATTTAAATATTTTTTTGTATAAGTACTATTGTGCAAATAAATCCTATTTCTTTCTTCCTTTCTTTCTATGAATCAATGTTTTTGTTTTACTTACGTGTGAGTTGGTTGGAGATTTGATGCGCGTGCCCGTTGGAAAGCCGGGTCGTTAACCGCTGAACCATTGGCGCCGGTTCGGGCTGTTTATGATAAGAAATAGAAAATTAGTCAATCGTTTCTATCTATACTAATATAACAGAAAATATCCTCCAAATACCACAATAATAATAAAAAAATGTTTATTTAGATAACAGAGATCCATTATTGTTAGTAACAATTTCTTTTTAACTATGTTAGTAAAATAGTTAGGTATCCGAACAATTTAATTCTTAATAAAAGTATTATATAAAATTATTAATGAAATTAAAACTTAAAATAAAAATTAATACAAATTATAGTGCCTCTAGTAGTCACATTCAAATTTATCCAATCAAAACTATAATTACAATAAAAACAAAATTTAAATCGAGAAGTCAGAAATAAAATTAAGAATTGTATTATGTAAAATTTAAATTAAATAAGTGTTATTATATTAAATATAATTAAATACATACATAACGTCACGCCTGTATCCCTTATGGGGTAGGCAGAACACCAGAGGTTACAAGACCATCTGATGTCACTTTTGACATATTTGAAGGTATTATAAAGATGGAAAGAGACTATTGTAGTGACAGGGGGTCAGCCTATCGCCCACAAAAACGCCTTTAAAACATCTGTCCCTTAACTGACTTTTACAGTATGCGCGGGAAGAGAAGCAGCTGGCTCATTCTACGTTTTTCTTTCGCTCCCAGTCCAGCATGGAAGCAATTAAATTAAATTAACACGTAAAAATAAGTTATTATTGCAGTTGACTAGCGCTCTCGCCCACTGGCGCCACATGAGACTGTCATATAATTAAGCGTGATATATTATAAACCAAACATACATTTGTTTTATACACGGTTAATTTGTAGTCACCAGCCAAATTTAAATGTTAGTTTCTTTGATACAATATAAACGTACCTGCATATTTATTTTAGCGTCGCTCAGTACAAAAAAGTAGAAATATGGCACCACAAACTTTTTAAAAAATAGTCGCTGTTGATGAACATAGCTACTACGACGCGACAACTCATTGATAATACTACGACGTAGTACTACAAGATGTACGCGTAGTATCTTTATTTTAATGGAAATTTAGAGTGACCATGCCTTGGTTAATATGTTAGCGGATATATTAATTTCCTTGTAAAAAAATTAAATACACTTTCTTTGTAAAAATCGTTTCTATAAATGATACTTATTGTGTAAAAAAAATTTGGCCGGTGACTACGAATCAACCCAGTATAAAGGCACATTTAAGGTAGTAATAAGTTAGTAATAGTAAAAAGATTTTGTTTATACAGGGCAATTTTCTCCGGCCACATACAAATATTATGTTCTTTGATACAATATAAACGTATTCGCATTTTTATTTTAGTATCGCTCAGTAGAAAAAAATAAAGATATGGCATCACAAACTTTAAAAAAAAACATAACTGTACATGAACACCCTACGCTTGCTGCGATACTACGATATACATTGATTACCTTTAATAATACTACGACATAGTACTACAAGATCTTTTGTAGTAGCGTGTTATCGTCTTTATTCTTAGTAGTATTCATTCATAACATAGAGTGACCATGCTTTGCTTAATATCTTAGCAAATATACAGGGTAAATTTTAATTAGCGCATCACCTCTCCACATCAATCTCAACAACATTTCTACAAATACGACTTTTTACAAATGTTGATAAATAACACAAAAAAAGAAAAACAAACAAAATTTTGCTCCCTTTGTTATTTATTACTCTGTATTTTATGCGTCAACCCGCAGCACGTGCCGTGACGCAAGGTATGTGTCATCATTTTAAATAGAGAACGCTTAGAGACAATAAACCTTTTTTGTATGAGATTTTTTTTTTATTATTAATTTTAAAAAACGTAGTACTTATGTTGTTAGGATTGATGTGGAAAGGCTGCATGCAAGAGGTGATGAGCTAATTAAAATTAACAATGTATTAATTTCTTTGTAAAAAAAATACATAATTTTTTTTGCAAAAACCGTTTCTATACATAAAAAAAAATTGGCCGGTGATTAAAAAATAAATAGATACATAGATAATTCATTTATTGATGCCACAAACACACACATATTACAGCAAGAAAAAATTTAAATTAACAACTCACAACAAAAGTAAAATTAAAGTACAATTACAACATTAAGAGTGTGTTGTAGCTAGCAGTGCAAAGAGCCGCAGCTCAGCGTCATTTTTGCTCAGAGAGCAAAACGCTGATATTCTGCTACAGCTTGGGAACAGGGGAGCGTTATTAAACGTTAAAAACAAAAATACTTGTGAATAATGAAAAATGGCAAATAATTCTTAAACGACTAAACAATTATATTAAATTTTTAAATTGGATTAATAATATTATACAGTAACGTTTACTAAGCGAATTTGCGAATTCGAAAATTCGAATTCGAATTCCGAATTATACATTCTAATAGCCGTGTAGTTTATAATTTACCTGTGTAACGTCGACGGTATCGCTGAACTCGTCGTCGCTGTCGTGCCGGTGCCGTGTCGGCGACGGACTGCGAAATGGAGACGATGCAGCACTTTCTGATCCAGATCCTGTGGCGACGAATATGTGATCAATGAAGGAAAATAATTATAATTTTTGGCCTTACTAAACCATACTTATTATAAATGAGAAAGTGTGTCTTTCTGGTACGCTTTCAAGCTTAAAGTACTGATCCGATTTAGATAAAAATTGGTACAGGGATAACCTGAATCTAATGATGAATATAGGCTTTTATTAAGAAAAAGGGATGGAGGTGAATAGACGATGAAATTTTATTTGGAAAATTGGTACTGATGTTGCTGTAGGATAGCTTTTCGTTATTTTTTTATAAACAAGTAAAGCACGTTTAATCACAATGTTTCTTCACATGAAATGTTTGATAAAAAATAGTATTATTAATGTGAAAGTTTGGATTAATATATAGATAGATATTTGTTTCTCAATCACGGTACAATTGCTGAACGGTTCTTGATGAGATTTTGCAACAGAAATACTTCATAGTCTTGAATAGCACATAGGCTATTCCCGAAATGAATACTAGTTTTTGAGAGATCTTTGTTTCGTGAATTAAATTTTACGCTTTATCGATAGATGCCATGGTGAGTATTTTTATTCGCTTAGTAAACTATTTTTTACGCAATTCCTCATCAAAATGTGAGACCGTAGTCACGTTAAATAAAGCAACTTATTGGATTGTAATTAAGGTTCAAAGTCCAATGAAAATGTAGAGACGTGACTGTACATATACTTATGAAAACCTTAACGCGAAGTTAGTCGCGGGTAATAGCTGTTGTACAAAAAAAGTATAAATAAAAAGACTATAAAGTCGTTGAAGCGTTTGGCTCCTGAGCAAATGATTCCAAACTGCTCGTCCGAAAAATATGTTTTATTTTTATTGGTGGCAAGTGAACACTGATCGAAGAGGCCTAGGAAAGAATACTCTTCATAAAATATTGCTGGAACACATCACCACTGGAGCAGTTATACAACGTGTAACATAATGAAGAGATAATACTTAAGGGGATTGTATGCTCTGTGATGTAGTTTATAAGTAACAGTAACATAAATTTGCTATCTTTACGGTTCGGCCGAAAAACAAGTTCAAAGTTTGGATCACAATATCTAAATGTCACCCTAAAAACAGCTGTTACCTTTCGATAACAGATGGCGTAAAAATAAAGTGATGGGTAACTAAGACAGATACTACAAAGTTCAGCCGGTGCGGGAAAGTTCATAAGGTCACTGACTGCGGCACAAGTCTTGTTTTAGCTTATTAGGTTGACTAGGGTTGTGAAAATATTTTGTTGTAAAATAATTAAATTAATTTGTAGGAAAGTCTACACCAGCACTAATCATGCTAATTCTTTTATTGTATATTCTACGTATGGTATAGAAGCTAACCCTTGAGTTTTATCTCTCCATTTTGTTACACGTTGTATATGGCGGCAGCTTTTATATGAAGGGAAGCTAGTCGGACCCTGACGGGATCCTACCACCAAGCGGGGGTCACTCGTATTAGTCGCCTTTTACGACACGCTCATCCAGGGACCGTAGGGCTGTTCAAAGCCCTTCTATAAGACACTTATACTGATAATATTATCAAATTTAAGCACTTAATAATGCTCAATTTTTCCTTAATAACTGAAAAAATAAGCTAAATAAAATTATCACCAGGACTCGAACCTGGGACCTCTTGTATGCTGGACGAGTGCTCTTCCACTGAGCTACCTAGGCCTGACTCGGGTGTTTTAGCTGCAAAGCTTTCCATTAGATGGAGCTACGTTAGCAATGTAAAGTAAAAACGAAAATTTGGTAAGTAATTTCGTGACTTGTCGCCAGGCCCCGGTAGCTCAGTGGCAGACACTTGGCAAACGAAATGTCCGAGTTCGAATCCTGGTCGGGAGATTATTTATTCAGCATATTTTTTCAGTTATTTACTTATGGTTATACTTGCCATGTGGTGTGTTCCTCTCAGAAGCCACTCTTTCCAGGACGTCTCCAGCGACCAGCTTCAGGTCGTTGTTGGGGAAGCCGTCTCCATCATCATCCACTGACAGGAATGATGCTACATCAGAGTTGTACGACATCGTTTCTACTATCTGAAATATGGAGAAATAGAAGTTAAATAAAATTCCTGAACAGTATAGTCCTGGTAGTTATAAGCGTCGAGTGAATAGGTTTCTCGTGGATGGACGTGTACCATTTATAACTCAATTATCAATTGCCTACACATGTCATGGAAGACAAACGTCCCCTTCTTACTATTTTTTTTATCAGTAATGGAGGATAAAGCTATAATTAGACAATATTTACTTCCATGCTGGACTGGGAGCAAAGGAAAAACATAGAATGTGCCAGCTGCTTCTCTTCCCGGGCATACTGTAAAAGTCAGTTACGGGACAGAGGTTTTATTGGAGGTTTTTATGTGGGCGCTAGGCTGACCCCCAGTCACTGCAATAGTCTCTCTGCATCTTAATAATACCTCCAAATTTGTCAAACGTGACATCAGATGGTTTTATAGCCTCTGGTGTTCTACCTACCCTATAAGGGATACAGGCGTGAAGTTATGTATGTATTTTTAGAGCTTTTCAAAGCCTATGAGTAGCGATCACACAAGTTTTCTTCGTAAGCTTTTGAGTGGTTCTTTAAGACGACCACTTTGGCGATGGGGTAAACCTGTCTGCCTCAGACGCCAATGGTTGCGAGTTCGATTCCCGCCCAGAACAAGAAAAAAAAATGTTCTGTGTCTGGGTGTTTATACATATATTTATATTCTAGGTTCCCGCCTAGTTCGCTACATGGTATCCCATAACACAAGCTATGCTTACTTTGGGGCTATGTAGTTGGTGTGATTGTCTGGGGATTTTATTTTATTTTATTATTGATTTTATGTATGTATTTTTAGAGCTTCTCAAAGCATTTTAAGCCTATAAATAGCGATCGCGCAACTTTTCTTCATAAGTTTTTCAGTGGTTCTTTGCATTAATGAAGATTTTTTATCCTCTTGGGTATACTTATATGGTTTCTTAGATCAAAACCGCTAAACAAAATAAATATTAAAAACACATAATAAAATATTACCTTGTGTAGTTCATCCACATAGGCCTGCATCGCTTCCTCTGTTGTCATGTTTCCTAATTTGGTCCAAGATTCCCATTTTGCTCTGAAATAAAGTAATTAAAATAAATAAATAAAATACCCAGACAATCATGCCTAGAACATGGCCCCAAGCAGAGCAGAGCTTGTGATATGGGATACCATGTAGTGAACTAGGGGGTACCTAGAATATAAATACATATGTAGATAAACATCCACACCAGGAACACATTTTTTTTCTTGTTCCGTGCGGGAATCGAACCCACAACCAATGGCGTCTGAGGCAGACAGTGTTACCCCATCGCCAAAGTTGTCTAGTAATTACAAAATTAAAAGCTTTACTAAAACCATTTACTAATATTAAGTAGTATTTAATTGTAAACTTTTAGCAGAAACCAAAGATTATTAGCCACACTATTGTCATTCTGCACATTTCTCGTTCTCGTGGGAATTCCAGGAATTCCGTCCTTAGTGCTCTCCTGCACTCCCAAAGGAAAGTATGTTTCAACATCAGCTCTCTGAGCCCTGTAGTTATGGCTGTACATTGTCTGTCAGTCACTCAGTAATGGAATATTTTTATAGGTATATTGATTTTAACAATCACTCCACATTATCTATTACTCATCCATGACCTCTATGTCAGCTACAAAGTACTTTGCTATAGCACACATATACAACTTCACGCATGTATCCCTTATGGGGTAGGCAGAACAACACAAGCTATAAAACGAGAAATAATGAAGTCCAGCTACAGAATATATTTTTGGCGACGTGATCGAGCTTCTATTTTCAATTAATTAAAAAAGCAATTTATACTATAATTATACCATAATAATTTATACTAAGTAATATATTCATTAACATTGCGATTACGCGACAAGAAGGGATTCATTATGACGTAGTCGGTACGGTTAGGGGCGACGACGAGCGCAGCGAAGCGAGCTGTGCCCCGGTAGAGGTCAGCGAAGCGCCATAAACCCTAGAGCTTTTCTAAATAACCCCGACATGGCTAACAGCACGGATTGTGGCTGACATGGTAATTTAGAAGACAACGTAGATTTTTAGAGAGAAAAAATGCTATTTAAAAGAAGTCTGTTTAATTAGCACCCTTATAAAACCATCTGATGTCATGTTTGACAAAGGAGGTATTATAATGATGGAGACTATTGCAGTGACAGGAAGTCAGCCTATCGCCGACAAAAAAGCTCCTGTAAAAACTCTGGCCCTTAATTAGTTTTACGGTATGCCCGGGAAGAAAAGTAGCTGGCAAATTCACTTCCAGCATGGAAGAAAGTATTTAAAACATTAAATAAATTAAATAGTTTATTTTTCCAAAATACTGTTTGATATTCTTTTCAGACCCAAAATTAACTTTATATCTAGAAAAAAAAGTTGGCAACCTAAGAATAACATACTCATGATTAAGTTATAAATGTGTTTGATTGTTTATCGCGATATATCTGCGGGCTCAAAGGTTATGAGGCTTAAACCAAGCGATAAATTAGCAATATTATCAATTTCGCATCACTTCATGGTACCGGCAGTTGTTATCGTAGAGGGCGCTAAACGCGGTCGCGGGTTCAATAATTTCTTTGCATAAACATCTTTGTTTGTTTTGGTTTTATTGTATAAGATGGTTTGTAGTGTTACCTGGAGTAAAAGCCTAAGTAACCTACTATTTAAAGGAAGATGTTAAAAGAAAATAAAAAAATAAAATTAAAGTTTATATATTTACAAATAAAGACTTACAAAGATGGTATAGAAAAGCACTATTTTCACTTAAAGTCCACTAGGAATTTGTATAAACACTGAGATTTTCCACATTTCCAGAAGGTTTATTTAGTTATATATAGCGGCTCCAAAAGATATTGTAGTTATGATACTTTTTCATTTTACTTTAGTTGTTAGTATTTTTAGTATTTTTCTTCAATGCCAAGTACTCTCCTCGGTGTTTTATTTTCAAAAGCCGACCACGAGTTCAGCTCGCCACTCCTTATATAGGCTCCATTTCGTTCGACAGCTCGTAAATTTATTTATTTTTGAGAGGCATCCATTCTTTCATCGGCCAGCGGCTGTCACTTCTATTAACAAGGAGGTTTTAGTCTCTGGAGCAGCGGTGGTGGTATGGTAAAAGTGGAGCTGATACTTCTCTTGATTCTAAGTGTGCAAGTCTCAATATAATTTATATTAAAGTAATAATATAAAAATTAATTGAAAAAGAAATGAATATAAAACATACTAATAGTTTATAAATTATCTGTGCTGAAAAGTGACATAAGCTACATGACAAATTTAGAGTTGACAAGTAAACAATAATATTTACATTTCATAATAGTTTACAACATTTGCAGCTATAAAATAAAAAGGAAAATAATAGGAATACTTTTAAACAATATTAGAAATGTAACAAAAATAAGACTTAAGATATAGGACAACTATTAACAAAACCAATGGAATATACAAAACAGTAAGTACAAAAATAGTTATATTACATTTTCCCCAAAAACCCCAGAAAATTTTTAGCTTACGAAAAATTTTGAGGTGTTACTTAGGCAGTTACTTTCTACATGCATACATCTCGGACATACATCTTAAACAATCAAACTTAACTAACTTTCTTCAACATTCAGGGTAGAGGGTAAGGCTCACAGTCAATGGCGTATACTCCCAAAGTAAACCGCGATAGGGAAACCCTACATGACAGAGGCTTATTTAAAGAGTTGTCGTCCGCTCTATCTTAAATCCCATATTAAAGAAGAAAAATATCTACAAGTAAAATACCTAGGTATAAGTTACCTAAGGTATGGCCTAAACTTATTTTTAGTGTAGCCAGCCGCACCATTAAAGAAGTGGGTTTTAGATCCCCAAGTATAGTATATGCGAGTATAGTATATGGCCTAAGGCTTATTTTTAGTGTAGCCAGCCGCACCATTAAAGAATTGGGTTTTAGGTCCCCAAGTTATGGCATTAGGCTCTTAGTGTAGCCCGCCATTACTAGATAAAAGAATAATACCTAGTTTTATTATTCCAGATCTCGAAAGGAAATCTCAAAAGAAGTAGCTTCAGCTTTCAGAGGAGATTAAAAAGTTGGCTTAAGAGCCATAAATAAAGTTTAATAAACGCAAGACCGAAAGAAAAAAATGATGGGTGTACTCATTTTAAAAATTGTATCAAAGAAAAGTAAAAAATAAATAAATAGTATTTACGGAAAGTAATAGTTTTATTAACAATTGGATGGAAAAGAATGACATTAATTATTTATAGAAGACAAAAGTTTAATATATTTAGAAAAGGTAATAGCATTACTAAATTTTAATAACTTTAATATGCCATTTACCTTGGATGCCATCATCATCCTCAAGAATATATACAAGTGGTGACAATTTACTTACAACTCTGTTAAAGTATTAGGTGCAAATTAAATAAGCCTCGTCATTTTAATTAAAAATTTAGAAAAAATTAAATTTTATAAATAAACAGTAAGTAAAAAAAGAAAAGGTGGAGTATAGTTGGGTAAGAGGTGAGAAAAAAATGAGGTTACTTCAATAGCCTACTGAGGTAGAGCTATTTGCATGCATGAGGTACGTCGTCGGATACTCTCCTTCGATACCCTCTGTAAGTCAGTAATCAGCAACCAACCGTGTGACTCAGAAGAGTTTTCAACACGCGGAATGGTCACTGATTTTGTGAGATATTCACGAGGGAATACCGTAAGTGTCTAATGTCTGTTAATATGTGATGAGTAGTGAATATGTTAAGAGTACTGTAAGAGTACCTAACGGAGTAGTGTTTAAAGTAAAGAGGAATAGGTCGGTACAAGAGAAAACGAGTAAAACAACAAAAAATAAATAAGGGGAGTGTAATATGAGAGGTGTAACGTGGGGTTGCTTACATGCTGAGGTACGTCGTCGGATACTCTCCTTCGATACCCTCCGTAAGTCAGTAATCAGCAACCAACCGTGTGACTCAGAAGAGTTTTCAACACGCGGAATGGTCACTGATTTTGTGAGATATTCACGTGGGAATACCGTAAGTGTCTATTGTCTGATTATATGGGATGAGTGGTGAATATGTAAAGAGTACTGTAAGATTACCTAACGGAGTAGAGTTTAAAGTAGAGTGTACTAGATAAATAAAGGTAGAAAATAAGTAGAATGACAAAAAAAAAAGTTTATAGCCAAATGAAGCCGAAAAAAAAGGTACCTATCTAGAGTGGTATTTTGGAATTTAGGGGAGAGCACGACTAAGGGAATTTACGTTGGGCGCCAAACTGTAGTGTTACCTGGAGTAAAAGCCTAAGTAACCTACTATTTAAAGGAAGATGTTAAAAGAAAATAAAAAAATAAAATTAAAGTTTATATATTTACAAATAAAGACTTACAAAGATGGTATAGAAAAGCACTATTTTCACTTAAAGTCCACTAGGAATTTGTATAAACACTGAGATTTTCCACATTTCCAGAAGGTTTATTTAGTTATATATAGCGGCTCCAAAAGATATTGTAGTTATGATACTTTTTCATTTTACTTTAGTTGTTAGTATTTTTAGTATTTTTCTTCAATGCCAAGTACTCTCCTCGGTGTTTTATTTTCAAAAGCCGACCACGAGTTCAGCTCGCCACTCCTTATATAGGCTCCATTTCGTTCGACAGCTCGTAAATTTATTTATTTTTGAGAGGCATCCATTCTTTCATCGGCCAGCGGCTGTCACTTCTATTAACAAGGAGGTTTTAGTCTCTGGAGCAGCGGTGGTGGTATGGTAAAAGTGGAGCTGATACTTCTCTTGATTCTAAGTGTGCAAGTCTCAATATAATTTATATTAAAGTAATAATATAAAAATTAATTGAAAAAGAAATGAATATAAAACATACTAATAGTTTATAAATTATCTGTGCTGAAAAGTGACATAAGCTACATGACAAATTTAGAGTTGACAAGTAAACAATAATATTTACATTTCATAATAGTTTACAACATTTGCAGCTATAAAATAAAAAGGAAAATAATAGGAATACTTTTAAACAATATTAGAAATGTAACAAAAATAAGACTTAAGATATAGGACAACTATTAACAAAACCAATGGAATATACAAAACAGTAAGTACAAAAATAGTTATATTACAGGTTCACTAAAGAAAGGAATCGAAAATGGCGGCCCTTATCATGTTCTCTCGCTCGCACACTAGTGCCGTCTATACTCACTCTCGCGCGTACGGTCAGTAAAAAAATATTTCAGTTTAATATATTGTTATATTTTATTTTTATGGTACTTTTTTTATTAATCATTATTTGATTGGATATGGTCGGTAATGGTATTTTTTGGTATCGATGTACATCGTTCTTTCTTAACCGACATACGTACATAAAACGTGGGCGTTTGTAAAAAACGTTGTATTGCATCTTTGCATGGAATGAAGTCTTTGCACATTGAGTTATAGCATGCACGCAACTGAGGGAAATTTGATATTAATCTGTTAATTTTATAAATATATTTTAATTTGATTAATAAATATATTAAAAGATCTACTTTTTCTTTACGTTTGATAAACTCTAAATAAATTAACGAATATGAATTATTTTTACCAAAACTGAAATTAGCTCAATAGAAACTTATATTTAACGAGCTTTTTCCCGCAACCTCGTACGCGCATAAACATAACAGTCTTATTTTTCCCGACCCCGTGGAAATTTCGGGAATTTCTTCCATAGTAAAACCAGACATACATTGAAGAACCTTTATACCAAGTATCACATCCGTGCGCTCAAGGAATATGATTTTTCATTCAGTAACGGTAGAGTTTTATACGGGGTGACTGGATGACACTTTAAAAATTCCAGGACGTAATAGTTTAAGATACAAACATGAAACAAAAAAAATATTAATTATTTACTGAGTAAACTTCTCCGAAAGTTAAAGAATTCAATACGCAACGCATGGTTACATTGGCGTAACACAATAAATGCGTAATACAATAAATACTTAGCGAAAGAAAAACGTAGAATGTGCCAGCTGCTTCTCTTCCCGGGCATATTGTAAAATTCAGTAAAGGGACAGAGGCTGACCCCCTGTCACTACAATAGTCTCTCTCCATCTTTATAATACCTCCAAATTTGTCAAACGTGACATCAGGTGTTCTGCCTACCAGGTGTTCAGGGATACAGGCGCTAGGCGTGACGTTATGTATGTATTTACTTAGCGGGTGGTGGTGTGCGTGTACAGGAACACTGCTGTGCGCGTGTTGATTGAGGCAGCGCGTCGGGAAAAGTGTAGTCAAGGTCTCTTTATCTCATTGGGATATCTAGTGAAAAATTTTTAGTACCTACTTTTATTACATAATTATGATCAGAATCGAGGTAGACATTCAAATCAAAATTTCAATAGTGTGCTTTAAATCTCGCGCAAAATACTGGACAAGACTATACAATACTCTGACTAATTTTTAAATACAGCTGTAAGATTTCCGAATATTGCAAAATAAAATAAAATAAGACAGCAGAGAACAAGATATAGAGAATTTTAATGTGAATTTAGGACCAGAAAGCAGTGCTTTTGAATTCGATATATCGAGTAGTCATCTGAAGAATATGAAAGAGACTCTTGGGATGAAGAAATGTTGGGAAACCCTCACCCTTTGATGATTCCGGTAACACACGCCATGAGCTAGCTTCGTTGCGAGTCGCAACACGGTCAAAAGAGAATTAATCCTAGATAACATTGAGATAACAAGAGGTGTTACGGGAGGCTTTTTTGTGGGCGATAGGCTGACCCCTGTCACTGCAATAGTCTCTCTCCACTATTATTATGCCTCCAAATTTGTCAAACGTGACATCAGATGGTTTCATAACCTCTGGTGTTCTGCCTACCCCACAAAGGGATACAGGCGTGAAGTTATGTAGGTATGTATGTATTATATTTAAAAAAAAATGTTTTTGCTTACTGTACTAGCTGTCAACTTTAGTACATCCCGCCATTTAAGATTCCTTTCTTTAATGAAATATAACGAATGATATGTATTTTTTCTAAAATAAAACTATGTGACGCATGCCAATATAATTACAGCTTTAGCTGAAGGGAGAACAAACCAAAAAGACTTCTATGCTTTTCTTTTGTTTTCAAAGTTTTTTTAATACAGATTTTACGAAAAGTCCTTCCTATAACACACGCCATGAGCTAGCTTGGTTGCGAGTCGCAACACGGTCAAAAGAGAATTAATCCTAGATAACATTAAGTTATTGTTACAGTAAATGGTAGATAAAGGTAACAATATTAAAGCCAATACATTCCTTTCAACCGAGTTCCAAAAGGAGGAAGTTCTCAATTCGTGTGTATGTTCTTTTATGTCTTAGTTTTTTTACACAATTTTTTGGACAATTATGAGTCGATTTTTAATATCCTTGTTTCTTATAACAGGATACTTCTGAAGTAAGTAGTTCCATATAAATTTCATCGAAAGGTAAAAATTAAATGCGGAGTATATTACATTGGTGACCTTATACTTCAGCCGAAATTTTGAATGTGAAGTCGGTTTTTTAATGCTTTGCATTCGTTGATTATTATAATCTACATTTATAATCATAAGGACTGATAAAATAATTATTATTTATAGAAATAAGCAACAATGAGGAGCACTGACCGCATTGTCTGATAAACTCAATCTATCTATACTAATATATAAAGCTGAAGAGTTTGTTTTTTGTTTGTTTGTTTGAACGCGCTAACCTCAGAAACTACAAGTGGGATTTGAATTTTTTTTTGCATTTGATAGCCCAACTTTTGAGGAAGGTTATAGGCTATATTTTATCCCGAAATTCCCACGGGATCAAAAGTTACGCGGGTAAAACCGCGCGCGGTGTCTAGTAAGTAATAAAAACAATAACAACGAACGTACTCCTGTACCCTGGCAAATAATTTTATGTATTAAACTGACAGTTCGAAATGACAAAACGAAAAATAATGACACCGCTTAAAATCTTCGTAGTGCGGCAGTCAGGCTGCAAACTGGACGGCGCGCGGGCAGCGGCGCGGGGAATCTGGGCAGTTCTCGACGCCAGCGGGCGCTCGAGCGATTTGCCGCGGTTTCATACAAACTCAATACGTTCTATCGTGTCGCGGAAATAATTACGTAGTACGTCGCCTAGTAATAACGAAGGCTGGTTGTCATTAAACTCAAAAAGAAGCAGAACTTTGTAGTGTGAGAACTGAACGAGAATTATTGAAAATTAATGAATCTTTGTCAAAGTTTAAATACTAAAACAAGCTCTAAAAAGTAAGGAACAAGTAGGTGGTGGTCTCCGCTGAAATATTTATGAATTTTAATACATCATAGTGATAGAGATATGTTTAAAGGATAGCCGTGATCGTATACATAATATTTTGGCTAAAAAAACATGTTATACTTTCATTTTCTCATTTCTAGAGTGGAGATGAATTTAAATTAAAAAACCATTTCCAAAATTCAAAACCAATTAGCATATGTATCTTTTCCTATTATCAAAATATTAATGTAATACTTTCTTTGTTAATTTTTATAGGAAAATGGTTATTTAAATGTATGAACTCACAAGAAATCAGAGACAAACAAATATAAATCTTTCATCGTATTTAATTATATTTTAACGACGACCACTTTGGCGAAGGGGTTAACCTGTCTGCCTCAAAAGCTAGTGGTTGCGGGTTCGAATCTCGCACGGAACAAGAAAAAAAAAATTTCCGTGTCTGGGTGTTTATCTTTATATGTATTTATATTCCAGGTCCCCCCTAGTTCGCTACATGGTATCTCATAACACAAGCTTCGCTTACATTGAGGCCATGTAGTGGGTGTGATTGTCTGAGGATTTTATTTTATTATTATTAAGTATAAGTAAAAAAATTAATTGTATCTCATTTTAAGTGAACTGTAACTATGTTCTTATGAGAAATACTGTTCATTAAACTAGATACTTTCCGTCACTTACTTTTTTGTAGTCTTTAAAAAAATTGCAAACAACTAGTTTTACTTCTAGTGAGACCGTTTTAAAGCACTAGGTATGTTTGGTAATTATTTTTCTCGTTAAAGTTACTGTAAAGATAAAATACATACATACATATCGTCACGCCTGTACCCCGAATGGGGGAGGCCGAACAACAGAGGCAATAAAAGCATCTGATGTCACGTTTGACAAATTTGGGGTATTATTTATTTATTTATCATTCACAAAATCCACAGACCTCTAATGGTGCGTACAGATTGCTTGTAATCGAACCTGTAATGTAATAACCAGCGCTCGATGCTGCGCTCGGTGTATTTGTACGTGTATTTCGCACGAACTGAACATACACTGTGAGCATCCTGAGACAAAATGTTTCCGTATTTCGTCGCGAGCACGGTCCGTCGACACGCTTTTTTTTCTGTCCGCCAGACTTCAGAGAATTAATAGATCACACGAGACATGGATTGCGAAGACCAGTTAGTTGGTAGAGATCGCGCCAAACATTGCCCTCTGAAGTTGTTGCGGGGATTTTCGCGCGGGTGTTTTACTTACAAAAAACCTTTTATAAGTTGTAGTAAGTACCTAGTCCAAATATACGCAAATTTCTAAAAAAAAACACAAAGAACATAAACTTCTAAATACTTAATACCTAAAGTTTGCGCTAATAGATGAATTTCTATTAATAACAAACATATTCGAAATACAGATTTATAACAAATCATAATTCTTGTCAAATGAAACAATTCAATCGATTTAAATCCAAACGTAAAACAAGACACCTACTTATTCATTTTCTCTCAATAGGTAGGTATAAAGGTTAACTCTCACATTTATTTAGAGATACACTATTGGAATATTATAAATATGAAATAATCACAATACCTTTCTATCGTAATAACCTGCATAACAACTCGACACGATAAAACAATATCAAGTAGGTACCTACATACCTTCAATCAAAATAAGACATATAACCATCTATCTAATTGTTCCAAGAACAACGTAGGTAATAAGATTTTACCGCGTCGGCCATAAGATTTAACAAGAATATTCTAGATATATCAAACAATATTAAAAAGAACTCAGTTTACAGCTTTACAGTTCATACAACATTGGCTTCTCGAAATTTCTACTAGGTATCTCAAATTTCCGAAACAATTGTTGATTGAGCTTCACATTAATATGCGGATTTTTTATACTTTAAAATGTAACAATACATCTTTTCGTGCGTCTCAGTCGAGGCGCAAGTACTTTTCGGTCGCTAATTTATAAGACCAATTTGTTATTCAAACGTAAACATGATTTTTTGACACAAAACGTATTTTTGTTGAACACTTCCTATTCAAGTTACAAAGTTTTTTATTTGTTTATATAAAAAAAGTATATTTGCAGTCATAAAATTAAATGGAAGTAAACACAAAGTAGGCAAATGTAATTTAAACGCTGAAGGCGGGCAGCCCTATCACATGTGAACGGACCGCGGCGCTCTGTAGGCATTTATTTCAATGATGCGGCCGAGTTGAATTACTGTAGATATCTGTACTGTGGTGTAAGTATGATATTGAACTATCACGTCCTCGCATTTGGAAAGTGATCTACCAGTTACCCTACATATATGAAGTTTCACCACAGCTAAAGTTTACACGAGGATTTAAAAATGTTATTGAAGTCGGTTTTTTAAATAAGTACATCAATATATAATGATAAATAATCAATTCATAAAAAAAGTGCTGAAGATCTAGACGTTGGTTGCGGCGCACCACATTTTATAAAAGGAGAAAAGGCAGAGAATTGCTTACAGTTGATAAAACAAAAACTTTACAAGTTCTGGTTTGTTTAGGTAGGCTTTACCGTAAAAATTAATTCTAATTTATCTCCTAAACGATTAAACTGATTAACATCATTCAAATGGATAAATTGGTTTTATGTCTAGAGCTTTCATTTGACATCATAATCATTAAGATAACTTAACAAACAAAATATCACACTTTGAAGTTGCTCTCGTAATTATCCAATATTTATGAAATGCAAAACAATAAAAAGTAATTCAATATGAATTGCAATCCGCGTCCCTTTGATGTTGTCCAAAAAACCGACAATTCACGGATAGCGTAGAGCGCGCTTCGAGCGTCACTACACAGGAGCAAGTCTCACGCACACAGGCGCAATTCCTGTTCGCGACCGGTGCTCGCGCAATGTGAACGGGCGCGCGAACGCCCGTCCACATTGAGCATCGAGCATTTTTTGATGTTATTCAAAAAACAGAAAATGTACGGATAGCTTAGAGCAGGCCACGAGCGCGCTCTACTGCGGCTCAGTTCGCGCTCGAGAGGCGTACAAATCATGGGAACTTTTTTTGTAGATTACATTACAGGTTCCATTACAAGCAATGTGTACGCTCCATAAGGTTGTGGATTTTACTAACTTAAAAAAAACATATAAATAAAACATTATAATGACAGAGAGAGACTTGCAGTGATAGGGGGTCAGCCTATTGCCCGCCTATTGCAACTAAAACGTCAATAAAACCTTCGTCTCTTAACTGACTTTATAGTATGCCCGGGAAGAGAAGCAGCTGGCACATTCTATGTTTTTCTTTCGCTCCCAGTCCAGCATGGAAAGTAAAGATAAAATACACATCTCAAATCCACATATTTGTACATTTATTTAAAATTTTATTCTTAACGAATTAAAAAGATCCATTCAATTTCAACCATTCTCATTCAGTACCTTACACTACGAAGATTTTAACTGGTATCATTATTTTTCTATTTGACATTTTGACCTGTCACTTTATGTAAGACGTGACACACGTTAGACGTGGTTGCTAACTGTGGACCTTATAAACAAGCTTAGAGTCGCTCAGCGGGCAATGGAAAGGGCCATGCTCGGAGTTTCCCTGTGGGATCAAATCAGGAATGAGGGGATTCGCAGGCGAACCAAAGTCACCGACATAGCCAGAAGGATTGCAGAGCTGAAGTGGCAATGGGCAGGGCACATAGCTCGCAGAACAGATGGCCGGTGGGGCAGAAAAGTTCTCGAGTGGCGGCCATGTACTGGGAGACGCAGTGTAGGCCGCAAGATGGACCGACGACCTGGTCAAAGTCGCCGGTAAACGCTCGATGAGGGCGGCGCGGGACCGAGCGACGTGGAAGACCTTGGGGGAGGCCTATGTCAAGCAGTGGACGTCTAAAGGCTGTGGATGATGATGATGACGACTTTATTGCATTGAATTATTTGCCAAGGTATAAGTGTTACTAAATGTCACAAAGGTGTTGTTTGACTTTACAATTTGTTACTTTAACCTCAACCTCGAAATGGTAAATGAAGGTGAGATCGCAAAGGTGCAACAGTGCCATTTAGCTTGCCATTTTATAAATTATCGAACACATGTTAGATTCTTTCTTTTTTTGCCTTGGCAATGTTTTTATGTTTTCCATCTACAAAAGCAAAATGTCGTTGAATTACCTTAAACTCTAAGTTCAAGTTATTTGCATAAAGCCACTAGGTACTTCTTTGTTTTTTTTTTTAATGTAACATACTTTTAACAAAGGTCGGGAGCAAGGTAAATCCGCCAACGAGGTTCCGTAGGGACCAATGAAATTTCTATTTGATTATGTTTATCCGTCCATGTTACTTTAATTGCCTACTAAAGTCCATTTTAAATAATTAGTATACCATGGAGCTACCCATGGATTTTTTTATACGTATAAATATTGACTACGTTTTGCAAATTACATCAGAAAAAACAACTAAATAAATATTACAAAAATACAAGTTACATTTTTAACATAATTTTAGGGCATGGTATGCGGCAAGGAAGCCATTGAGTGCAGATCTTCAAGGGTTCCATTTATACTATTCGGGAACTCTAAAAACGTATTGTAATTGTTTCTCGGTCCAAAAGTTAAACGAAGTTAGTTGCAAGCTAAGAAATGCAATGAGTCACAGCGTCTTTTGTTTTAACCGACCACGACAAAGCAAAGAAGGGTTATATTTTCAGCTCGCATATAATTATGTATGCTCTTCTATGACGTCAAATTTCGACAAAGAAGGTATTGTATTGATAAGATAGCCTTTAAAGCCGAGGCCACACTAACGAGAAATGCCATTAATTATCGCGATATTGGACATTAATTGTAGGTGTAGCCACGACTTAACGCGATAATTTGACAACGGCAGTAACGTTGCCGTTTCGCGTTTGGCGATAGCTCAAGTGGCGGTACATCAAAGAGATTAACGCGCGAATTAATTCAGTGAAGCGGCCATACTACATACGTGTAGTGTGTACGTCTTGAGCGCGGCGTGATCGCACGTGTTTACTTGTGCTTTGAAATACGTACTGTGAGTATGGAGTCCTAACGAAAAAGTGATTGCGTTTCTGGAGATTCTGCATGGTTCTGCATGTTTGTGGGATCCAAATCTCACAAACAGAACCATGTTTGTGGGATCCAAATCTCATTTTAATAATTTATTAATTTTATACAAAAACGAGGTCGTATTAACAAAGTGATCTCAAACTTTTTTTGATATGTGTATGGTACACGGTAAAAAATAACGGTCCGGTAAATTATGAAATTCCGTTTTGTCTTCGAATACCTAGGGATACGTATCCATTATGTTTCCGAACAATTTCACTGGATATAAACTGTGTGTTGCTGCGATGTGTGGAAAAAATAAAAAAAATCTTTGAGTCTTCTCGCAAATAACTCTAGAGTAAACTGTAAATATCTTCTCTAGGTCTTTGCACCAAGAATGGATGCTACCAATTGCTCCTCTGCTGTACCAACTGCGAATTTGTGTGTGAACATCGTATCCAGTAATGACGAATAAGTTGAACGTTATTTGGTGCCTATATGTGAACAAAGCACATTCTTTTGTCGTATCCGTTAAAATGTGTACCGTAAATACGGAGGCTACGTGTGAACTGGCTATAAGTATTATAATATTTTACATTTTAACTAGTGTCTTTACAGAACCTCGGTCACGCACGAGTAATAAGACTAATTATTTTATTTGACATAAAATCTACAGAAGACGTTGTTGCGCAGAAGCTCCTGTGCATATCAGTACAAGGTCAGTACAAGGATGGGTGACCGCCGACCATTCATCATAACTCAAGGCGACTTCCATGCTTCCATATACCGGGTGGCGTATTTACAAAAGCTATACCATTAGAGTGAAAGTGCAAACTGAACTGGCTTAGCTTTTGTATGACAAAAACTTGCCCAAACCCTAATCCATTCTAGTACAGAAATTGACCGAAGTCGTGTAGACTTTGTGAGATAACTTCAATTGAACATTGCAGCAACAAAAGCTATCCCATTTGATATCGATATTTACCGATCGTTGGCTTCAATTTGATACTTAAATGGCAATTGTTCTGATTTTCAAAGATAGAAATAAAATGTGCATGCATTATGACCATCGTTATTTTGATGACTTAACGTTTGACTTTTGACCATGTCGGGATTGTCCAGGGTTGACTATAATAGCTGGCCAGGTTTATGGCGCTTCACCGGCCGCTGCCGCGGCACCGCTCGCTTCGCTCGCTCGGCTCGCGCACGTGTATATCTATATGCAACCTAACATGCTCCTCCTCGCTGCGCTCGTCGTCGCACCTAACCGTACCGTACCGATTCCGCCTTCCGGTGCGGGAGCCCTTCTCGTAGCTTATCTCTTTCATCCCAATGTATATCAAACAAAGATATACCTACTTTTCATGTTGACAAAAGCTTATCTATTTGAGTGAATATGTATTATACAGTACTAGGTTTTGTCATTGCATTTCTTTGAAAATTACAAGAGCAAAAGCTAATCCATTTCAGTTAATTTTTTTACTGAGTTCGATTAGGTATTGTCAAGTAATATGCATAAACAAAAGCTCCTCTACTAGAGTCTGACTCGTGACTCAAATAGTATAGCCTTTGTATATTCGCTACCGGGTGCTGTATAGGTACTTGTATACAGTAGTCGTTTGGATTTGTTTCAAGAAATTTCGGTGCCCTGTAAATCTGACATCCACCAACTAGCACTGGGCCAGCTTGGTGGTACACAGCCTAAACCTCTTCGAGGAGACTCTTAGTCCTGCAGTGGGAGAGTTACAAAGAGTTACGATAATGATGATAATCTACTTATAACAATGAGTTACTCATAACAAGGACCTCTTTGAAAAGGTCAACGAATCGATTATTTAATAACTGAATAATAATGTGCAATAACACATGTGCATAATTGAGTTTAATATCATACTTTCTGTGAAGTCGCCGTGGCGTGGTAAGTAAAACGTTTTTAGTACAAGCCGTAGTAGTTGGTTCTGCTTGAATGCAGCTCGGCATATTGTGGCTGTTTTTGCAGTTGAAAAACCGTGGTAAAAACATGGCGAGATATTTTATATTTAGAACTACTCATAGAATTGCAAACCAGATCAAGTAGTTGCGAAGATGATCACATATTTATTTTTCTTTGTGCATGTAATAATTCAAAGGTTTTAAGGTTAATAATTGAGCAAATCCCTGTTTTTCAGCTCCTTGAACAGCTCTATGCACCAACTACGGCTGCTCATAAGTAAAATGAAACAGTAAGACTCGACTACGTAATTCGTGAGGTCACAGGTTCGATCCCCGCGTGTAAAAAATGGGTGTTTATCTATATGCGTAATTATATTCTAGTTTGTCCTCTAGTTCGCTGCATGGTACTGCCGACCGTTCATTTTCTCACGGCAACTTCTGTGTTCGGAAGTCACGTTAAGCAGCAGGGTGAATATTTCTGACACTCACACAACATTATCTAGCCCAAATTAAGTTTCTTAAAGAATGTTATGGATACTAGATAACTGATATACTTAAGAAATATATAAACATATATATTGAATAAATACATATTTTTTATTAGAATAAATTTAAATAAACATATAAACATCCATGACTTGACGACTAATATCTGTGTTCATCACACAAATATCCGCCGCCGCCGGAATTCGAACCCAGAACCTCTGGCATAGAAGGCAATGTATGTTACCGCTACACCAGCCGGTCGGTGTTTGTAGTCGTTAGAGTTTGCCAGAAGTCATTTCTGAGTTTTGAAAATTCTGACATCCATCAACCAGGAGCTTGGTGAATTATGGACTATGCCTCCTCGTCATCCAGGGGAGAGACTTATAGCTCTGCAAAGGGCTCACTACAAAGAGTTAATGATGAGTATAATTAAGGGTACGTACCTATTGACTACATCCCAAAATCCAGGTTTCGGTTTGTCGCAGGGTCCATCCATCGCCTGCTTGTAGTAGCCGTAGAACCGGAGCATCAGCTCATTGCTGGGCTGGTAGGAACCTGGAGAAGAAGAGGAATTCGTTCAAAGAGATGAACAAGAAGTTCATGGTATAGAATAGCAGGAGTGGCACCGGATTTTCTATGGAATATCTATGTCTATATGGTCGGAATTCCAGGTATTTATGGGCGATGGCGCTGGATAGATAGATATCCTATCTTTCTATCTTACACACCCCACAAGTGAGCTTTTTATACAGGGTTAATTAGCGGATCACTTCTTTCAGGCAGGCTCTCCACATCAATCACAACAACATTTGTTTTACGACTTTTGAAACCCCCAGGCTTAGTATGCGGCTTAGTAGGCTTAGTATGCAAACCTACGTGGCGCGTATACCTCACACTGGCCTGGTTTCGAACCTAGGATCACACATGACGCAGCCGAACTTTCGACCAATGAATGCAGCATAGAGGCCATCAAGTAATGATTTATTGCTTTTGAATCAAACCATATTTTGTTATAATAGTTCTGTTACCGCACTAGGCACATTCATTTGATAACTGGCACTTAATAACGCCAATTTATGATATAAATAAGATGAGTTTGTGCCACAAATAGAACTTCGATTGATGCTGCGGTTTTAGGACGCTGAAGTAATAAGAATAAATCCTCTTTTTTGGGATAAAAAATTAAAACCTACTATTGGACGGTCTTGTCGTTACGAACGATTTCTTACAGGCGGCGTTTCGTTGCGAAATGTTTCTATATGTACCGTTAACAGACGATTAACTCATCGAATTTAAATAAAGATTAAACAAGCAATTAAACTTTTGAGAACAAAAGAAAACTATTTAAAAAGACAAGGAGTTCATACACAAAACAATAGCATAGTAGATATGACCACCACATATGACTTCTAAGTATCATGTTAATAACCTCTTCTGCTCTATAGAGCATATAGATATGTGTTGCAAAGATAATACTTTGGATAATGCAGTATATCTAAATTCTAAATATAACAGTCTGCAATGTACAACATATTTTCACATTGCAGTTTCGCCAGCACTACTTAGGTATTGACTTACAAAACAGGCACTTATATATGTATAGTAAGAATAATATTTACATAAACATCGACACTTTACATAACGCACAAGACGGAGTGTGTTTTAGTGTCTTTCCTGACATTTGCTTTTGGTTTAAAGTTTACACTTAGTTTTAAACTAAAACTTTTCATCACTGACTCTGATTTTGGTGAAAAGGTTATTTTAGGCCTGATGCATCACAAGAAATACACAGGCCAGGAAAGTACAGAACTTGGATAAAAACAGGCCTTAAAACATATGGTCCATTGTCTTTGGATTTATACCGATGCAAGCTATCAGAACTGTACTATTGGTACCAGTACCAAAAGTAGTGAGCATCTATTTCTTTAATATTATTTCTTTTTAATCAGTTACGGTATTATAACTGGACTTTTCAAGTGTTTACGTTAGTAAAGTAGGAGTTTGTAACGCCGACGATGCTATGTTTTTAAAGTCTCTTCGACCGCAGTACGTACTAAGAAAATGGTTTGGTACACCATTTGATTTGGCTCCCTATACGTTGTTTACACAAGGTCCAAATTAGCCTGAAAGAGATGCATAATAATGTGACATAAACCTAATTATTATGTATTCATACGTCATTTATGCATGACATAAGTTTTATTGTAAGTTAATAAGACATTTATTTCAGCAATGAACATTTGAATGCTCTTAAACAAGAGTGGTAAAAACTCTACAGAAAACTAAATCCTATTTAAAAAAGATCTGGCAATTGAATAATCTTTCGAAACTTTTCATCATCATCATCTCTGGGTGACGAGGAGGTTTAGGTCGTAATCCACCAAGCTGGCCCGGTGCTGGTTGGTGGATGTCAGAATTGTAAGCCTAACGACTACTGTATACAAGTATACAGCACCTGGGACCGACTGCTTAACGTACCCTCCGAAGCACGGAAGTCGTCTTGAGAAATAAATGATCGACGGTCACCAATCCTATAACCTACACCTAGTATTTATCACCTATGAATCGACGCAGTCGTTCTCACCCCATACTTATTGTTACAAATAGGTAGCCACGTACCGGACTGACAAAAACCTGACATGACATAGACTGCTGGGTACCGACCGAAACATAACTTGTGCTTTTGATAGCCCTCTTTACCAGACAGAGAGAATCTATATGATTCTGTAGTTCGATACCTTCCAATCTATGGTGAAAAGGGTAGTTACATTTCAATACATCCCTTTTACAAACCTATATTCGCAGTTAAAACAGCTCTCGCACAACGTATGCCTGCACACATGCTTCCATTCATTTATAATAAAATACTAAAACTCTGCGACATCAAGAAAGCCACAGTAAAACAGGCAAAACACATAATTTCAAGCCGACTGATATCTATGACCTACCTTCAAACAGAAGACCTTGTCAAGCATTTATCCTAGCTCTTCACACATAGTACCATACTTAATACAAAAAACATACTTACCCACTCACACACAAACAACACACACACGCATGTACACACAGACGTACCCACCCTATATCTAGTCTATAAATAATAAAGTCTAAAAATGCTAATATATTAATATATGTATAAAAAATCTTAAGTGCTTTAAATTGAAGTCTGTCTTTAATGATGATTTTAATTTTAAAACTTAATGTTAATTATTAAACTGTTCTAGCTTTATTCTGTCCATAAATATGGATGTCCACGATACAGGTTCTTCCTAGTGTGGGATCCACAGTTCATGCATTCTGTATTGTTACAATAAATTAGTTAAGTATAAATTGGTTAAGTCTGCTATTAACAATTATGTTATAATTTATGAAACAAAGTGTTATCCTCATCTTTTTAGTAGTTAAGTCTAAATGTAAAAAAATGTTTTTACAGCATACAATTTTTAGGTACCTACATATAGAAATTCATTATAAATATTATTTCTTTCAATAACACTCACACTAAACACATAGTCACATTGTCTTCCATTTCTTTTAACGGTGACTAAGCCCGTGTTCGACCTCAGACATCCAAGGTCGAAGGTGACAGACACTTAAGAAGGAAGGTGTTCATCAGCGGTTAAAGATATTTAGCGGCGTGTTTTATACAGGGGTGATTTGTGGTCATCGGTCAAATTTTTTTTACACAATAAGTATCATTTATAGAAACGCTTTTTGCAAGGATTTTTTTACAAGTGAATTAATATATCCGCTAACATGATAAGCTAAGCATGGTCACTCTAAATTACCATTACAATAAAGTCGACAACGCGCTAAGTCGACAATGTGTACATCATCTCGTAGTACTACGTCGTATTATTAACAATGAAATGCCGCGTCGTAGTAGCTATGTTCATCAACAGCGACTATTTTCAAAAACGTTTGTGGTTCCATATTTCTACTTTTTTGTACTGAGCGACGCTGAAATAAAATTGCAGTTACGTTTATATTATATCAAAGAAACTAATATTTAAATTTGGCTGGTGATCAAAAAAAAACATGTATGATAGGTGGTCTAACCACCAAGATGGTTCACTAGGATAAGATGGTTCACCTTCCTTTTACAACACGCTAAACCAGGGCCGGTAAGTAAGGCTATTCTAAACCTACGCGGCCTCATTTCAATACAATCAAGTTAAACAAGAAGGAATCTTTAGTTATACATGTTATACTCAGACATGACTTCAATGGAGAAGAAAACGAAAAGCTCTAAATAGATGTCGCTTCATACGCTTGACCCATAACAAACATTCAAAAGCGTCACAGTAAGTATATTAGGATTATTGACAGATTTGTAACACTTGATCTGCTGCCTTCTGTACTATCGAATTCGTTTGAAACTGTCAAACTTGTAAGGTCTATCGCGTATAATGCACTTAGGACATTTTAGATATTGTACGAATTCTGTACTCATTAAATGTCAGTGTCGAATGAAATGATAACAAATTCGTCACCAAGGAAACCTATCTTCAAGCGGATTTCGATCTTCAATCATGATTCAATTGCTTCGATAGTCACGTAATGTATATGTTACGGTAAGAGTGAATAATTGAAGATTATTAATAATTATCTATTATTATTAATAATTACCGAAAGTTGAGGTTAAAGTGATAGATTAGTCACATTTGTCGGTTTTTATTAATAATTTCACCTTAGTAGTGATAAATGTAATTATGGACAAAATGTTGAAAATGTGATATACTCTGTTTTGTGCGATTATAAAAAATCGGAGGTTAATGCAAGGAGCGAAGCAAAGCGGAGCCTATCCTAACCTATCCGGTCCATGTCGGTTCTGTGCAACCAGCCTCAGGCGCTCCAGCTCGCATGGTGCCCTCCAATTGATAAAAGTCCTATGGCATGTATATGTTACGGTAAATCTCCCTGTCACTTAAGTATTATCTCCATCATTTTAATAGATTTAAATTTTTCAAATGTGACATCCAATGGTTATTAATAATAGTAGATAATTATTAATAATTACCAATATGTGTCATGAATTATTAATAATTACTACTAAAAGTAATAAATTTCGATCGTTTATTCACATTTGCCAAAACATGTGGTTATTATTAATAATTTTGTAAAATATTAATAATTTTCCATTTATCAGATTTACCGTGACATATAAATTTTCATTGGACTTTGAACCTTATTACAACCGAATAAGTGGCTAAGTGTATACATAGTATTATACGTGACTGTACAAAAGCAGAGCTTATTTCTACATTTTCAAAACAAAAACTAGATGGCGTTGTATTTAATTATAATTACATGACACGTTACTAACAACCTCAATGTCAATTAAACAAAAACGCGACATTAATTACGTAAAGTCGATTAAATACAAAACAATGGCACAATTAAATAGGTACCAGTTTTGAAATGTCAGTTCCAAAAGGCTTCATGTATAAAATTAAAGCCTGCTGATATTATAAATGAGAATGTTTGTATATTTGTTACACAATCACAGCAAAACGGCTGAACAGATCTTTGTGGAATCTTGCACAGAAATAGTTTATAGTCTGGAATAGCACATATTCTACCTTTTATGCCGAAAAATTAATAGCTCTCACGGGAGAGATTTGTTTCAAGAATTTCTTTCATTATAGGTTTTCACACTAGATGGCGTAGGTAGTATTTTAAATCACCCAGTTAACTTTTGATCTCACTACTTGGTAATACTTGGAGAGAACGAAATCACAGATTTAATATGTAGTTTTTAATTTATTTATTTGACGTCTTCGAGCAGACATTTTGCAACCCATACAATACGGTAGATAACTCATAGCGAACTTTTTAAAACTAGACTAGTTTATTATCAAAATGACAACCAAAATAAAGATTTATATTATGTATGAAAGAAGCTTATTAACGGCAACCCCCTCGTCACCCAGAGAATCATAGCCCTGCAGTGGGCTCATATGAAAAAGTTGTCATGATGTAAAGGAGGTCTGTATCTACATTTTGGGCCTATACATACATTTCTACATAGGTGCTAGAAACATAAGAATAATAAGTTTTTAAAATACATACATACATAACTTCCCGCCTGTATCCCTTATGGGGTAGGCAGAACACCAAAGGCTATAAACCATCTGATGTCGCATTTGACGAAGGAGGTATTATAATGACGGAGATAGGCTATTGCAGTGATAGGGGGTCAGCCTATCGCACAAAAACACCAATACAACCTCTGAACCTTAACTGACTTTTATAGTATGCCCGGGAAGAGAAGCAGCTGGCACATTCTATGTTTTTCTTTCGCTCCCAGTCCAGCATGGAAGGTAAGTTTTTAAAAAGTGGATTTAATAACGATTAATTACAGAAAAGTATAAAAATTTTCAGTGTGAGAGAATTAATATAGGCACCGTCAATTTTCAATTCATACGTGCTAAGCACAACCACATCATACATACCCATAAATCAGCAATTTGCAAAAAAAAAATGTTTTTCTATGTAACTTGATGACTTATATTGTATTTTATTGCTGTTGGTTTTCCGTAGAATAAATAATGAGTATGAAAATACCTCGAAACTGCAAAACAATGGCGAAATACCAGTTTTGAATAGAGAATTCTAAAAGGCTTCCTATTTTGAAATTTAAACTTAGAATAAACTAGGGGTCTTATGAACAGATATTTTGCAACCAATACAATAAATTCGGTACACTTCCTAGCAACCTTTCTAAGACTAGACTGGTTTGTTAGCGGCCGAAACTTTCACTAAGCTCGAATTGTCCAAATTTAAGTTCGGGAATTGTGGGCAGGTAAGATAAGAGCTAGTAGATAAAAGTGTACTAGGTTTGTGCTACGGTTTTGTCTCCTTTCTGTTTCGTATAAATCTAATATATAAAATTCTCGTGTCACGGTTTTCGTTGCCATACACCTCCGAAACGTTTTGACCGATTTTGATGAAATTTTTTGTGCTTATCCGGTACCTATGAGAATCAGCCAACATCATTTTTTTTTTATTATAATTTTTTTTTAATATGACAAAACAACGTTTGCCGGGTCAGCTAGTTCAAATAAAAATAAGTCGCGTGGGCTAAAAACGCTGATTTTGTCCGTGTAGGGTTATTTCGATGGGGTAAACTTGTCAGCCTCAGATGCCAATGGTGGCGGGTTCGATTCCCGCACGGAATAAGAAAAAAAATGTTCCGGGTCTGGGTGTTTAGGTATGTATTTATATTCTAGGTTCCCCCGAGTTTTCCCATAAAACAAGCTATGCTTACTTTGGAGTCATGTAGTTGGTGCGATTGTCTAGGGATATTATTTATTTATTTTTTACTAGCTGCTGCCCGCGACGTCGTCTGCGTGAACGCTATGCAGCACCAAACGCACCTACGATTATAACACTGCTAGCGTGATAATATGTAGCCTATATGTTGACCCGACTTCTTAACTATCTTCATGCCAAATTTGAAGTAAATCCATGCAGTACTTTTTGAGTTTATCCCGGAAAGACAAACAGACAAACAGACAAAAATTCTAAAAACTATATTTTTTGTTTCTGTTTCGATTGTAGATCATACCCCAAGTATTCTTTTAAAAAAATATTCAATGTACAGTTTTGACTTTCCTACCATTTTATTATATGTATAGATTTTATTACAGGGTTGGCTTACAATAGCACTACCACCCCTGGTTGTGGCAAAAGGCGACTAATCCAGACTTTGTGCTACGATCCCGTCAGGGTCCGACTAGCTAGCGACCATCCTTCATATAAAATAACACGTTTCATTTTAATATAGACGTCTGGCCAGCACCTGTGCCAAATAAAATAGTTGTGGAATACCATTATGAAAACACTTAAAATAATAATAATAATATCCTTTTTTTTTCAGAAAACAAAGGTTCCATAGAAGAAATTTCACACACACTTAGGTATAAAACTAAAATTAAAATATCTAAAAAAAATAACTCTAAAAATAAAATAAGAAATTATGCAACAATTAAATTAAAAAACAAATCATATTAAACTACAACAAATCAAAATAAATCAAATTAAATTAAATCTAGTCAAATAACACTAAAACAAATTTAATTAAAATACATAAAATTAAACCAAGCAAATTTAAATTAAAACTGTTCATGAAATTGTTAGTAACTTTTCGTGTACATTCAGAAAAACTACCTACTTCAATCGACAATGACCACAGCTGACTGACGACGCCATATTTAAGTCATATTTTCACATAAATTCCTATATTTTTTATTTCTGTCTGGACGTAAACGATGATTTTAATAAAAAAACTAGAAAACATACTGAATTCATAAAATATTGTATATTTTTGATAGGTAGTAGTAGTGGTGAAATGTCACTTCCGTACATTATGTTGACCTTTAAGGATCATCTTTGATTAAAAGTTTATAACTTTTTGCTTAAAAAGTAATTAAATATTTTTTAAGCTTTTGTTATTTTTTTATACATTCTAAGAACAAAAAACAAATCTCTATAGGTTTGGAGCACATTTTATTTATAGATAACATACGTACATACAGTAAGTACTAACGGCCATTTTGTATTATTGTGAAGATTTATGGCCATAACGTCATTTTGTTTTTTTCATTTGTACACATAAATTTAAGAAAGTCGTCGTGGCGGCGCCGCCGCGGTTACTGTCTGTATCCTACGATATCACAGTTAAAGCTACGTTCATTTCTCACGACGACGTCCGTGCTTCGGAGGGCACGTTAAGCAGTCGGTAGTCGTTAGGGTTTGTTAGAAGCCATTACGGCGTCCTGAAAATTCTGACATCCACCACCCAGCACTGAGCCAGCTTGGTGGATTATGGCCCTGCAGTGGGCTCATAACAAAGAATTGTGGTGATGGTGGTGATGATGACGCATAAATTACTGATTAAACTTTGTGTTATTTTTATTTGCTCCACGTCCCTAAAATTTGGCACAGGTTGCCGGTAATTGGTTGCCTTTTTAGCGGTAATTGCCACTAAAAATTACCGCTCCGGCGGTGATGTGTTCCGGCAATATTTTATGAAGAGCCAGTTCTTTCCTAGGCCCGTGTGCTGTCATATACGACCTCGTCTTCACTAATCATCAGGTGATATTGAGATCATCATCATCACAACTCTTTGTAATGAGCCCACTGGAAGGCACGAGTCTCTCCCCTGGGTGAAGAGGAGGTATAGGCCATATTCCACCAAGCTGGCCCAGTGCTGGGTGGTGGATGCCAGAATATTCAGGGCGCCAAGATGGCTTCTGACAAACCCTAACGACTACTGTATACAATTATACAGCACCGGGGCCGACAGCTTAACATGCCCTCCGAAGCACGAAAGTCGTCGAGAGAAATGAATTGTCGGCGGTCACCCATCCAAGTACCGACCCCGCCGAACGTTGCTTAACCTGTGATATCGTATGATACACACAGTAACCACAGCGCCACGACGACTTCATTGTTTATGAAATATTTAGTAATAAATGTATTTATAAATTATAGTGTAGGTATATCACACATGAAATTTTAGACTTATGCTCTTGCTTGATAAGAAAAAAATAATACGTTTATTTCTTTCTTATCAAGTTTATTATAGTTTACAAGTGTGTGATTTTCGTAACAATAAACGTATTTATCTATATCCAGTTCACAATACAAAAAAGGAAAACTTTATATTTATAAATATTTCCGCATTACAAAAAAAAACACAAAACTGAAATACTAAGCTGGTAAAATACGAAATGATTCCTTATACAAAACGATTCGTTTAACACATCTGCATCAAATATACTAATTCCGATAAAAAGTGCAACTCTAATCGACTAAAGAGTTGCACTTTTCAACCGACTTCCAAAAAAGGAGGAGGTTCTCAATTCATCTGTATGTTTTTATTTGTTTCTTTGCTTTTATTTTTTTTGTTGAGAGACTACTGCAGTGACAGAGGGTCAGTCACAAAAACGTCTCTAAAACCTCTGTCCCTTAAGTGACTTTTACAGTATAACCGGGAACAAAAGCAGCTGGTACATTCTATGTTTTTCTTTTTCTCCCGGACCAGTATTATTTGTAAACTAGCCACCGCGCGCGGTTTTACCCGCGTAACTTTTGATCCCGTGGGAATTTCGGGATAAAATATAGCCTATAACCTTCCTCAAGAGTTGGGCTATAAAATGCAAAAAGAATTTTTCAAATCCCACTTGTAGTTTCTGAGATTAGCGCGTTCAAACAAACAAACAAAAAAAAAAACAAACTCTTCAGCTTTATGTATTAGTATAGATAGTACGTAATCTATATAAACATATTTATCTCCCTTCTATGTATAAATTGTTTGTAACATGGTGCCATTAATGTCATCTTATCTTAAAGTTGCAAAACACGCGGACGTACATTCGCTTGCAAAAACGTTAAAGCATTATGTCATTTTATAATTTAGAACAATCTAACACAATCTCTAAAACTAAATTATTAATCCTGCTTCCTACTAATTTTATATTTGTGAAAGTTTTCAACCAACTACCAAAAGGAGGAGGTTATGAGTTTTTATTGCTCTGCATTCGTTGACTGGATTGTTTCGTAGTTCTAATACGGCTTTATGGATATCGGTGAAATTTTGGGAAATAATTAACCCTTTACCCGCCAGACTTTATATCAGTTGTCGTGCTCCCAGCGCCAAGCACAGTAAATCTAAAAATACCTACAACAAATAGGGATGTTCAATGGTAGATCGATATACTCGTCCCAGCTTCGCACGCTTCAAATTCAATCTTAATAGTTTCAGCTGTTTTAGCTTGAAGAGGTAACAGACAAATAGATACAAAGAGTAACTTTGATATAAAATTTTTAATAAAATGTTTTTCGGTAACCAAATTAAACAAAGACCGTTTAAAAGATTTTGAAAGATTTATTGATTTCCGCACAATATTTATTTATTTACTCTTCATTGTACAAACACAAAATATAAAAAAAAGGACAATAAAAAAAAGAAAACACAATCGGCGGCCTTATCGCTAGAAAGCGATCTCTACCAGGCAACCAATATATTAGGCCAGAGATGAATATTTTTTTGACTCTATACTGTGATGAAGTTTACATCTTTTAATGTACTTAAATCACATTTATCGATAACACGAACACAATAACTTTACGCGTAAGCACAACACTAATGGAAAATTCCACAAGGTGGCACTCGTTTATGACGTCAGAAGCGGTCGTTTTTTTCCGACCGTGGCGCTGGGTGTACTAGCAAAATTCGTGTCTAAACATGCAGGCTAGGGATAGGAATCAAAAAAAATTCAACAAAAAATTTTCATGCATTTTCGTATCAGTAAATCTTTGCTTATGTCCCGTCCCTATGGTCGTATTATTCCGACAATGGCGCTGGACATCAGTGCAATTTTCTAATTATAATATCAGTAATTTAACTAACTTCAGACATATTTTTAAGGTTTTCTAATTAAGAGACTTGTAATCAATTATAAGTGATTACTTGATTAACTATTTACCAAATATTAACATTTTTTAAATATAATATAGCGTTATTAAATAAAAAGAAGCATATGAAGCGAATAGTGGTTTTTAGTCGTAAATATACCTACGACCTTGGCGGAATGGACTCGAAAATATTTGTCGGATTTATCCTACCGTGGCGGTTAAAGGATTAAAGCGCATAAATAAGAAGGTACTCCATAAGGCCATGCCTAACCTAGAATTACATAAGCAGGGTGACTGGTGACAAATTTTAGATACTCAAGGAGAGCACTCTGTACTCGATATATAATTGTGTAATAAAAGAAGGTACTTAATTTTTCACCAGAAATCGCTATGAATGAATAAAGAGACCTTACTACACTTTTCCCGACTCAATACTATAGATTAATACAATAGATACATAGCGGGTGGTGGTGTGCGTGTGGCGGGAACACGACTGTGTGCGTGTTGACTGCGGCGACGCGTCGGGAAAAGTGTAGTAAGGTCTCTTTATTTATTCATAGGGTTTTCTGGTGAATAATTAAATACCTACTTGTATTAAATTACATAATTATGATCAGAATCGAGTTCAGAGTGCTATCCTTCAGTATGTAAAATATGTCACCAGTCACCCTGTATATTTGTATATTTATTGTATTGTGGCACGAAGTTAATTATTAGTAAAATCGAGTTTGATAGATTTTTTCGAACACAAACGCATTTGTTACCGCATTTCCTGCCTTGAAATCTAACACACATTCTTGATGGCGCCTGTACGTTTACGAAATGCAACATCACAGTTTATTAAGGTGAGATTCCCATCCATTCCACAGCCTATGTGTGATATTTGGCATTAGATAGAGATGTACTAAAATAAAATTATGTTTATCTTTTTATATTATATAATATTATAAAGAGGAAACCGTTGTTTTTTTGTATGTTTGTATTGAATAGGCTCAAAAACTCCTGGACCGATTTCAAAATTTCTTTTACCATTACTTAGAGGGATTCTTCCGAATCCGTATATATAGGCTACTTTTTATCTTTTTAATCGAAATTGCGCGGGTAAAACCGCGCGCAACAGCTAGTTATATTATAAAGCTTGTTTGCTTTAATTTCTGGAACTACCAGTCAAAAATAAAAATAAATAGATTTTAATTTCAATTCATGTTTCATTTAAAAATTCGTGAAAAAATTGTCTTACTATAAAGCTGAATAGTTGTTTTGTTTATTTGTTTGAACACACCTTTCTTAAAAACCACCATTCCGATCCGATATTTCTTTTTACATTTGGGTAATAGTTACTTTATCAAAAAATAACGGGATTAAAAGTGAACGCGGTATAACCTACTCAAAGCTGCAAGTAAATTACAAAATCTAACTTTGGAGCTACACAAATTTTGATACCTTAATTATTTATTTAACAAAGACAAAGCAAATCATTTAATTTACACACAATTAAAGTTTATTGATCGTTAAGTATTACGCATTTACAATGTAATTGATAGTCGATTTGAATCAACCGAATGAGGTCGGTTAGATGAACGTTAGGCGTTGAAAATCAGTAAAAATAATTATCAACGGATGCAGAGCATTGAAAAACTGACTTCACGTCATAGCTTTGGCTGAAATATAAGGTCATCAATGTCAATATTCACCGTTCCCATTCATGCAATTTTTTCAAAAATTTAAAATTTTCCCAGAAGTGCTCAATCGATTTTGGTGAAATTTATATGAGTAGGTAGGCCATGTAGCTGGGGATTTTTTTGTTTTTTTTTACCTCTGTAGTATCCTCTATCATATGAAACAAGAATATTCAACATCGATTCATAAATGTCCAAAATAAAAGTGTAACAAATACAACAACAAAGAAAAGAAGAACATACACACGAATTGTGAACCTCCTCCTTTTGGCAGTCGGTTGAAAACTTATAAAGTAGCCACGTTTTTTATTGGACTAAACCCGCGTTTGACCTCAATGTCACCTGGTGGAAATTGAAGGTGCTCAGTCAAAGGTGACAGCAAACGGGTTTGGAAAGGAACTCATAACGCCAAATATCACAGCCGGAGCGGAGACTCCAGAAAGTCACTAACTCGTTCATGGGTCAATGTGTAGGTAGCTACGCTTTTATAATAAAACTAGCTGACCCGGCAAACGTTGTTTTGCCATATAAATAAAAAAAAATAGATGTTGGCCGATTCTCATAGATACCGGATAAGCACAAAAAATTTCATCAAAATCGGTCAAGCCGTTTCGGAGGAGTATGGCAACGAAAACTGTGACACGAGAATTTTATATATTAGATTCCAAAAATATTTAAGATTAACCCTTCGATAGATTTCAGGATAACTGTTGTGTGAAAAGTTCTACTATAAGATATCCGGATGCAAGAAGATGGGATTCCCTGGCTGAAAATTATCATTGTGTATTTTTAAAAGGTGATTGCTGTTGAGTTTCTTGCCACTTCTTCTCAACAGATCGACTTTCCGAAGTGGTGGTAGATTCAGTTCAATTTGTAATTAGTTTGACTATTTCAATTTTCAAGTGTATTACGCCTACCTACGAAATAAAGATTTTTTTGGATTCGACTTTATTAAAAAAAAATACAACCAAGCGGGGATCACGCGGATTAGTCGCCGGTACGACACACTTATCAAGGACCGTATAGCTGTTCTAAACTGAACCTTCACGGCTTAAGTTTTCATGCCAATTTAGCTTAGCAAGCTAATAAAACTAATTTACACTCTTGAAAAACATAATTAAAACAGTAAACCAACAATAAAACACCGTTTCGGAAGCAAAACATGGCTCTTATTAAATACTTAGCCCACATTGGTAAATTAAATAAAAATATTTAGAAAAACATAACACTTTTGCTGACCATACTACGTAATACGAAAACCAAAGACCCATGGAGGCCAAAACAGTTCAATGCACCATCAACCAAGCGCGCTTAGGTAAAATGACCTTTAAACCTATCTCATTAAAGTTGATTTTTTAATACCATCGTACTCATTAGCGCGATGTCAAAATATTACAAAATAAGTGACAGTCAGTTGTTTTGTATTTCTAGTGTTTAATTAAGTGTTAAAAAGTATTAGGTAGGTAACGGCTTCGATGGCGTAACGGTGGAGGGCATTCGCCTTCGGATCGAGGGTTTTTGGGTTCGAATTAATTCTGGAAACTACTTAAATGAATGAGATTTTATACTAAAAACTGAAGGATTTTTTGTTTGTTTGTTTGAACGAGATAAGCTCAGAAAGTACCAGCCAAATTTGAAAGAATATTTTTGCCATAGTTTATTATGCTGCTTTTTTACATTTTAGTGTCGGGAGGTATCCAACCTGTTTTGAACTCTTCTTAAGGTTTAAGTAACGTGAAAAATAACGTGTTTCGTAGATATACATGCTTGGAACGGTTAGAAGTTTCATACTTTTAAATAATGTATGATATGAGAAAGCTAAATACTTTGTTATACTAACACATTCTCTTTTAACTTTTTGCCTGTGTACTATTGGTTTAGAACAGCCCTACTGCTCCTGGATAGGCTGTCGTAAAAGGAGACAAATTCGAGTGACCCTCGCTGGATATTAGAATCCCGTCAGGGTCCGACTGGATAGCGTTCCGCTCCGGCGGTCATATGTTCCGGAAATGTTTTAAGAAGAGCCAGGTGAGATTAAATATTTCTGACACTCACACAACATTATCTAGCCCAAATTAAGTTTCTTAAAGAACTTGTGTTATGGATACTAGATAATGGATATACTTAAGAAATATATAAACATACATATTGAATAAATACATATTTTTTATTAGAATAAACTTAAATAAACATATAAACATCCATGACTTGACTGCTAATATCTGTGTTCATCACACAAATATCCGCCGCCGCCGGGATTCGAACCCAGGACCTCTGGCATAGAAGGCAATTTATGTTACCGCTACACCAGCCGGTCGCCGTCATTGAGGTCAAACCGGGTTTAGTCACTTATACATACAGGGTGACTGGTGGGTCACTTTCGAAATTCAGGGACGTGATAGTTTGAGATAAGACACGAAGAATAAAACAAAAATAAACATTAATTATTTACTGAGTGAAGTTAACCGCAAGTTAAATAATTCATTACGCAACGCATGGTTACATAAGAGTAATACAATAGATACTTAGCGGGTGGTGGTGTGCGTGTGGCGGGAACGCGACTGTATGCGTATGTACTAAGGCGGCGCGTCCGGAAAAGTGGTAGTAGGTAATGTCTCTTTATTTATTTATAGGGAATTCTGGTGAAAAATTAAGTACCTACTTTTATTACATGATTATGATCGGAATCGAGTACAGATTGCTGTCCTTAAATATGTAAAATTTGTCACCAGTCGCCCTGTATAAGTAAGTTAATAGAGTAAAAAGAGTATATTTACTTTAACAACAAAATCGTCAACATTGGTGGTGAATCTAACTCAACCACCAATGGGGTAGAAAACTGCCTTCTTATTCCACTAGAGGCGCAGATTACGCTTGCATAGTAAAAGTTAATTTTATAGTGATTTTGATCAAAAAATTAGAAATGCATCATTGCGTAGTCATAAGTTTTATAGCGAATGGATACCACAGTTTCTCTAAGGATATACACATGCGGAACTTGTGGTTGTTACTTGATTTCAACTTTTGTGGAAATGTACATATTACGGTCCACATTTTTCATATTTTGATACATGTGCTTACATTATTTTATAGGTTTACACCAAAATAGAACACAGAACAAGCAATTTCGATTACAACTTGTTCATTTGATAGTTTGTTATGTGTCAAGCGTATGAAGCGACATCTATTTAGAGCTTTTCGTTTTCTTCTCCATTGCCACTTAGGACATACACCAAAGATGTCTCCGATGACTCACTCACCGTACTTGTCAAAATAACAATGTCGGCGGCAATTTTCGTGAATACTATATTATTACGCGTTGCGGTGAAAATGCGGTTTGAAAGACGGAATTATTCCGATTTCCTATTTAAAAGTAGGTTAAAGGCTGGTAGGTTCCCACGATTCTATTCTATGTGCTGGGCGCTAAGTTATTACTATTTTTGTTTTAGATTACTAAGTAAGCGATTAGAGAGAAGGAAAAAATGTGGCTAGTTTCCTTAATAACGAAAGAAATTAACATAAATAAAATAAAACACAAAATATTTACAAAAATAATAAAACTAAATTATGGCCCACGAGAAAAAAAATAAAAGGGCATTGACGTCTCTCTACCAATGTACCCTTTTTGTAAAAACGACACAAAAAAAGTGTATGGAAATTATCGCCAATATGTCGTAAACGACTAAGGCGTCGTCCTAATTGGCAGCGATCGTACGATGGCGCGATGCGTTCTCGTCGTGCGATGAGTTCAAACATACAGATATCTTCAGAGTTTCCTATTTGAACTTCGCAAGTCATTGTGCGAGCATCTGTATGTTTGAACTCATCGCACGACGAGAACGCATCGCACCATCATCGTACGATCGCTGCCAATTAGGACGACGCCTAAAACATGACTATCGTAGAAGTATGAGTATCGTATGAGTTCGTGTAAAACTTGGTAGAAGTTGAGTCAATGCAGTTTTATTTTTTCTCTCGTGGGCCATACCATAGCTTCCCTTTAATTTTTTGTCCGCGTAGATAGTGTCAACATATAACAGACCCTCCTCTGACATAAAATTAGACTTTGCGTCTTAGGACCTTTTCAGAATCCACCTAGCTAGCAATCAACCTCCATATAAACTCTGCCGCCATATATTATAATATGTTGCACCTGCTTCCATGCTGGACTGGGAGCGAAAGAAAAACGTATAATGTGCCAGCTGCTTCTCTTCCCGGGCATACTGTGAAACTCAGTTAAGGGACAGAGGTTTTAAAGGCGTTTTTGTGGGCGATAGGCTGACCCCCAGTCACTACAATAGTCTCTCTCCATCTTTATAATACCTCCAAATTTGTCAAACGTGACATCAGATGGTCTTGTAACCTCTGGTGTTCTGCCTACCCCATAAGGGATACAGGCGTGACGTTATGTATGTATGTATGTATGCACCTATGTTATATGAAGTACGAAAATCTAGTTTTATTAAATGTATTAATAAAAAAAACAGTGTATTATTTTGTATTAAAAAAGCTCGGATAGAATATAGTAGAAATGCAACATCTTTAAAATTTAAATTAATGCCTTACTGCAAAAGAAATGGATATCGCACTGTTTTCAAATGTCACTATTAACCACAGTTTTATTATCTATGCCAACATAATAAAAAACTAATGACGACGGAAACCGTTCGTTGACGATCTCTTTCGCAGCACACGTATCGTATTTTTCTTATTTTTCACGGTCTATTTTTCTATTCATTCTAATAAAACATCTATCGCATCGCAACGCATCTTCGTATTTTGCTTAGTTTCGCTTAGCTGAGTTTTTCACCAGAGTTTCGATGATGATGATGTGAAGATGAACCGACTTCTAAAAATAGAGGAGGTTCTCAATTCGTCTGTATGTTTTTTTTTTGTTACACGTAAAAACTGTATACCGGTATGAATTTCTGTACAATGAAGCCTATGAAGCGTAGGTACATATGCTGACCTATATATTTCGGTACGGAATTAAATAAGTTAAAATATTTCTGTACTTAAAACATCTACAGAAATGAACCCGGTATACATTATTTGGGTACTGATATAATTAATTTAGATTTTAATAACTTGTACAGGTATTGTGTTTGATGAAGCAGTACACTAATAAGGGTACTGAAATTTTACTAGTACTATTTAAAAAATTTATACCGATATGCAGTCCCTGGTTACACGATATTTCAGATAATTATGAATCGATTTTGAAAATTCTTGTTTCATATGGAAATACTTCATAGTTGGTCCCAATTTCATTGAAATCGGTTGAGTACTTCAATGAAAATTTCAAACTTTTGAAAAAATATGTATGATTTCGGAGAATGTTTACGTTGATGACATTCTCAGCCTAGCAAATTTTTGATGTGAAGTCGGTTTTTTGAATGCTCTGCATTCGTTGATTATTGTAATTACTTTTTTTAAATACGATGTCTATTTGATATTGAGTGATTTCTATTTGTTTGTATACTAATTCTCTTTGTAATATTTTAATTTTAAGATTGCCTAGGAAATATTCTATATTTTTTCCTTATTGACATGTTCCTTTATTTATTTTTACAAAATCATTAGTACTTTTTTTAATTGTAGGTAATTAATAAACTGAAATTAGTTCATTTTTATTATTTTAAAGATCTGTAGCTTTATTTTGTGAACTGATTATTTTTTAATGACTATTGTATTATCTTGACATATTGCCCATTTTTATGTTAATATTACGTATTAGATTTTCTTTTTAATGTTAAAAAGTATAATTTGTTAATGTGTAAATTTATGAAATGAAACTGTTTTGCACGCTATATTTAAAGCAATATATGATCGAACTAAAAATTTTGTAAACATCTGTTGTAACGCTTATACTGGCAAATAAAGAATTTATTATTATTATTATTCAATATATCCTTGTGCTCGCATTCTAGCCCCAGATACAAAGACATGGCAACATATCCTTTGCTTATATTTTTATTAAGTATGATTTGTTTAAAAAAATATATGTTAAGCAGAACTTTATTTAAGTTTTGTTACAATTCAAATTTAATTTCGAGTTTTAGAAAGATTTTTATGTTGCTAACTCGATTTAAGAAACAATATGATTTCGGAGAATGTTTACAGTCGGCCAAAGTTTCGACGTGAAGTCAGTTTTCTTAATGCTCTGCATTCGTAACAGATCAATAAAATAAAGTAACAGATCAACAGATGGGGTTTACTTACAAAAAAAAAATATCGACTATTTGTTACAGACTTTCAGAATTTCTTAATTTATAAACATGCATACATACGAATACATATACTACACATTGACTTCTTCAGTTAAGGATATAATTATACTCTTATAATTATAATTTTACTCATAATTATAACACTACTATCATTGTTTATCTAAAGATTATGATAGGGTTATGTTAATCGTTAATTACCACTATGCTGGCAGATTGTGAAATTCATTACGTAACAAGTTTCATTAGTATTAAATAGGGTAATTATTATTGTTATCAGTCGAACGAAATCAAACTAGAGTGAAATAAAAAAATAAAATCCCCAGAAAATCACACCAAGTACATGTAGGGCTGCCAACTTTTTTTTATAGAAATAAAGTATATTTGAGTCTGAAAAGAATATCAAACAGTATTTTGAAAAAATAAACAGTATTCAATTTATTTAATGTTTTAAACACATATTTTTAGAGCTTCTTGCAAAAATCATCAGTTAAAGTCTAGCATATAAAGTGTTTAGCTTTTTATGCCGAAAACAGTATTTTGTGTACTTTATTTTTGTTCAACAGTAAACAGTATAATGTAGTGAAAAACAGTATAATACTATTAAAAACAGTATGGTTAACAACCCTAACTACATGGTCCCAAACTAAGCTTAACTTATGGGATAGCATGTAGCGAACTAGGGGGTAACCTAGCATATAATACGTGGTCTTAAAAATGTAAGTGAAGTCGGTTTTAAAAACTCTGCAATTTGTTACCCCATCGCCAAAACGGTCGACACTTCATCGATACTTTAAATATCGAGAGAAATGACGTCATGGAAGAAAACCGGCATAATTACAAAACAATTGAAACCTGGGCAACCACTTACATTTTCGAATAATCTGGTAAACAGCAATTCAGACCTTGACCGAGTTCGGTTGGGTGCGAAATTTATGTAATGCAGGCGACAGGCTTAACTTGTTTTCGTCAATTTGGTTAAATTGCCGGCGAGGTTTCGTTTAAGGGATTTTAGGGTCGATTAAAAGTAGCCCTTGCATTTGTTTATTGTCTGATACATAAGAGGAGTGTTATAAGTTTGACAAGTGCATGTGTCATCACGCCTAAAAATGAATGCATTGTTATTAATAGTGTAGTTTCTGTAGGCATCGGTGCAATAATCCTACTATAGTGCGGCCGGTGCGGTGGGAGTTTGCGTTCCTGACAGCTGTCAAGATCATAGCTTTTTCACCCCTTCGAATCGGAAATAAACTTTATTCAGTGGACATAAGGAGCTGTCAGGAACGCATTCCCGCAACGGCCCCACTCTAATATAATAAACGCGAAAGTTTGTATGCATGTACGTTTGTTACTCTTTCACGAAAAACGGTTTAATGGATCTGGATAAAATTTGGTATAAATAGAGGTTATTGTCTCGAATAACACACAGGATACTTTTTATAACAGCCAACATTAATTAATAACCGGATTGCCCCGATAGACATCGATTAATGGCAGGTTTCAATATTCAACGCACTGCTATGTATGAGTAACCGATACGACCAACGAATAGTATCTCGGTAAAATAGTTATAGTCTGGCCAATGAAAGTAGAGACTGAAAAATCGCGGCAAATTCAAAAAAATACCACCTTTGTTATCCCGACAATAGAACAAAATACATGGATTAAACAAAGTTGATACTGTCCTGCTTTTTGAAACGATAATCAAAAAGAACAAAATACAATAATTATTAATATTCATTGTAATTATTAAAACCTAAATCCAGCAATCCTATATGGAATGAATCATCAGAGTCACTGGTATTGCTTTTTCTTAGAGTGATTATGAAACTATCTAAATTTTCATTTTTCTATTCATTTTTAAATACGAAAATTGCAAAAACTCAAGTACGAAAACCACCAACAACTGTTCGATTGACAACAGTGACACCAGAAAAACAACTGTGACATTTATGCTAGTACCTACTACCAAAAAGTTTTCAAATAAATTCAGAGTATACTTTCATTAGCCAGACTCTAGTAGTACTTTAAATGACAAGACGTTGAAGATTGAGCCGCATTTTAGCTAAGTCCTAACCTAACTACAGTGGAATCCGTTTATAATGACATCGAAGGGAAATAAGAAACAAGTCATACTAAACGGACGTCATACAAAGCATACGTACTGTTTAAGTTAGTATGTGATTTATTTTAATAGAAAGGAATAAAATAGAGATAAATAAAAGTAGATATTAATAAGTAGACTCAATAAGTAAATCTAAGCTCTGAGACTCAAATCAAAAAAGCCTTTCACGCGCCGAAAGATTCTCCCGAACACTGCCAAAGGTGTTAGAAATCATACGGTCGGTCACTATAAGCGGACAAAATTTGCTAAAAAGGGTCACAATAAGCGATATGTCAGTGTAGGCGAAGTCATTATATCCGACTTAGTTATATAATTTATATGAAAACCAAACTTCACTGTGTAAACACGTCATAATAAGCGGTTGGTCAATATAAGCAGAGTCATAATAAACGGATTCTAATGTATACTGTTTGTAGGCAAAACGAACAGTTTTCATGATATTGAAACGCGCCATTCTAAGATATTTAGCCCTTATTGGCACTAGAGTGACAGGAATAACATAGAATGTGCGGCTGCTTCTCTTCCCGGGCATACTATAAAAGTCAGTTAAGGGACAGAGATTTTATTGACGTTTTTTTGGGCAATAGGCTGACCCCCTGCCACTGCAATAGTCTCTCACCATCATTATAATACCTCCAAATTTGTCAAACGTGACATCAGATGGTTTTATAGCCTCTGGTGTTCTGCCTACTCCATAAGGGATACAGGCGTGAAGTTATGTGTGTGTGTGTGTGTGTGTGTTGTGAAAGGATCTCAGCAAATATTAAATTTATGAATTTAACATTTTAGCGCCTTCGTCTTCATGTTTATTTTCCCGTCTCTCCTAACTTATCTCGTCACTCTAGATAACCTCTTAGTATCAGCTTTGTCATTCTAACTTTCAGCTCATCCAATGCGGCCTATCTGTCAGGATGCCACCCGCTGCGCAGCCTCTATCTACCGATTGGCTGTCGCTCCGGTGACGATCAATCACCTTTATCAAGGCGGATCAACGAAGGGGAATGTTTAGTGGGTATACTCAGGGTACTGAGGAGTCTCCACACGGCCGACGCAGCTCTGTTCTGTCATGGTACAGCCGAAACAGCTCTGTTCTATATCTGCTAGCCTTCGGGGCTAGCAGTACTTATACTGAGTGACTGGTGACAAATTTTAGATATTGAAGGAGAGCACTCTGTAGGTACTCCATTCTGATCATAATTATGTAATAAAAGTAGGTACTTAATTTTTCAACAGAATCCCTATAAATAAATCAAGAGTTTTACTAGGTCGACGACCGTTCGTAAAGCCGTATACAACGTGTAACATAATGAAGAGATAATACTTAAGGGGATTGTATGCTTGGTGATGTAGTTTATAAGTAACAGTAACATAAATTTGCTATCCTTACGGTTCGGCCGAAAAACAAGTTCAAAGTTTGGATCAAAATATCTAAGTGTCACCCTAAAAAAAGCTGTTAGCTTTTGATGAAATCTATTCGATAACAGATGGCGTAAAAATAAAGTGATGGGTAACTAAGACAGATACTACAAAGTTCAGCCGGTGCGGGAAAGTTCATTAGGTCACTGACTGCGGCACAAGTCTTGTTTTAGCTTATTAGGTTGACTAGGGTTGTCAAAATATTTTGTTGTAAAATAATTAAATTAATTTGTATGACAGTCTACACCAGCACTAATCATGCTAATTCTTTTATTGTATATTCTACGTATGGTATAGAAGCTAACCCTTGAGTTTTATCTCTCCATTTTGTTACACGTTGTATACCTACCTACCTATTGTGCGTTGTTAGCGCCGTGCGTACGTCCATACCAGTGTAATCATTCGTTGCTTAATCAATCTTTAACTTTCGGGTTAAGTTTACTCAGTAAATAATTAATTCTTAATTTTTTCTCTTCATGTCTGATCTCAAAGAATCACATCCTCGAATTTCGAAAGCAACCCACCAGTCACCCTGCGGGGCTAGCATGCTACCGTCGAAAACGATAAATCGGGCCTTTCATCGATATTTTCTAAGAACAGTGTAAGTATGTACCTAATGTATTAATATTATGACATATTTGGTTCTGTGGTCTTAATCATGGTATCAAATCGAGTAATTCTATTTATTATGGTGCGTTTATTAGCTTACATAATAGGAAAAATAACAAAATTATATTTATCTTGTCAAGTCGACCATTTATCGATGGTTGCATGCTCGGTAGCCTGAAGAATGTACGAGTAAGATTAGAGCTAACTAATATGATTGTTTTTGTTTGTTTGTTTCGTGGCAGTCGCTATTTACGCCTAAAAGGGTCTACCACAAAACGTAACCACTCGAATTATCTGGTAAAACAGGAATTGAAACCTTGACCGAGTTCGGATGGGCGCGAAACTTTAAGACTTCGGACTTGTTTTCGTGTTTTCTGGGTTTCGATTAATTTGCCGACGAGGTTACGTTTTGGACATTCCAATTATGGGTGGTTAAGGGCGGTTCAGAATAGTCCACTCTCTCTCTCTCTCCGTCATTATAATACCTCCAAATTTTATAGCCTCTGGTGTTCTGCCTACCCCATAAGGGATACAGGCGTGAAGTTATGTATGTATGAATGTATGTATACATATTTTATTACGACAATATTTTTATGAAGTATAGACAAGTATAGATGAAGTCGTCGTGGCGCCGTGGTTACTATGTGTATCATACGATATCACAGGTTAAGCAACGTTCGGCGCGGTCGGTACTTGGATGGGTGACCGCTGCGATTCATTTCTCACGGCGACTTCCGTGCTTCGGAGGGCACGTTAAGCAGTCTGTCCCGGGTGCTGTATAATTGTATACAGTAGTCGTTAGGGTTTGTCAGAAGCCGTATCGGCACCCCAAAAATTCTGGCATCCACCACCCAGCACTGGGCCAGCTTGATGGATTATGGCCTGAACCTCCTCATCACCCAGGGGAGAGACTCATACCCTGCAGTGGGATCATTACAAAGAGTTGTGATGATGATGATGATGATAGACTAGTAAGTTATTTATAAAAAAGGCCACTCCAACAGTCATTTTTTACCGCTGCATATTTTATAAGTAAACTTGTTTGTTTTTTGTGCGGCCACTTGAACTGTCTGTCGCTTCGTAAAAACGCCTTCTCTATTTATATTAGATTTCTCATATTGAATATATTGGATCTATCGTGGAAGATTAAATTTTAATCTAAGATATTTTTTCATTCGAACAAAAATACAAAAACAAATCTTGATATTGGTTGTCATGGCAACGCCCATACATTTATTTTTATTTTTATTTTCTTTATTAGGATATCCAACAGCGGTACAATTAAAGAAATACGTTAACAAAACATGTAACTTATAGAAGCTAATAACAGGATATCACATCATGGTTAAATTATATACATACAAATTCTTCGAATTAAGTAAGTACTTAGAGTTGAATTGCTGGACTATGTCTTTATAGTAGCATCATGTATAAAAGGCTGTATATACGTACATATTTATTTAATCTAATATATAACTAAAACAAAAGTGTTATTAATTGATTAAGAGTGTTAGGATAATTTTAAATACTTTACGTAAATTATGATTAGTAACGTGATAATAATAAGAGTTAAATAAAAGATCTTTTAGTTCGATTCTATTTTACCCGTTTTACCCATCACATTTAAGTTTACAAAAAAGGAATTTGATAACAAAAATTGGTTAAACATAATTTGTTTAACATTATGAATCTTCACGCCTGTATCCCTCATGGGGTAGGCAGAACACCAGAGGCTATAAAACCATCTGATGTCACGTTAAACAAATTTGGAAGCATTATAAAGGTGGAGAGTGACTATTGCAGTGACAGGGGGTCAGCCTATCGCCCACAAACCACAAATAAAACCTCTTTCCCTAAACTGACTTTTACAGTACGCCCGGGAAGTGAAGCAGCTGGCACATTCTATGTTTTTCCTTTGCTCCCAGTCCAGCATGGGAGATGGCAATATTAAGATTATGACTTATAACTATTGCCGTTATATAATTGGTTAAATCAGGCGTTACATCTTTAGCGTATTTAACTGTATTAGTATACCATGTATAAGGCTTTTTCATTTATTTCTTTTTCTTTTCTTTATACCCCAAACACTACTGAACCGATTGAAACAATTCGTTTCCCTGTAGGCTAATATTTGATCGAGAAATTCCTACATTATGAAAAGTTAGCTGAATAGAACCACGGAAATCAGTTAGTTAAATAAATTAATGGCGTCATCTATTCATCTAGTAAGTTCTACAGTAAGTAGCTGACTGGCTAGTTTTTATGGAAAAAACCCGGCCGGCGCCGACACACCGTTGATTCAACGTCTGTCATTGAACAACAATTTTTAAGTGAAAGTAATTTCGTGTCGTGATATCAGACATAACTTTTGAATGGCCGAATAGATAAGTAATGGTTTCACATAGCTTGCGTCTCTGTAGAGAAATGGTCGAGTTTCTTTTGAACACTGTTCCGAATTCTAGCCGTGTCTGTGCGTCTAATAAAATGCAATAAACTTTGCAACTTTTCGGGTTGTAATAAGGTTAAAAGTTCAATGAAAATGTATACATCTAATAAGATGGAATAATATTGGAATTTTATTGTTTGTTATTCGTAATTGACTTTTTTATCTTAAATTATAACATTGTATTATCTTTATAATTTTTATTAGGCTTTTATCGTATACATTAACTAATTATTATCAATTTATTAACTTTTTTTTATAAATTATCAATTCTGAATTCCAGACATATGTATCAGAACTGTTTAGCTAGTAAATAATTAACCTGGAATTAATGTAATACATATGTTATATGTTATTGGTGTGCCATATGAATAAATAACAAATAAATAAAGACGTGACTTTACAGTGGTCCAAAATTGTTTAGGTACAAATCGGGCCAAAACTATAGTGCTCTCTGAAGTTGTCACAAGACGCTTAGCGCAGGTTTTTTTGTAAATAAAATACATGCGCGAAACGCCTTGAAACAACTTCAGAGGGGACAAGGATATATGGCGCGATCTCCACTACCCTGGTTCATTACCACTTGCACAATTAGGTGATAAGGATTAATGAAGTCGTGGTGGCGCCGTGGTTACTGTGTGTATCAAACGATATCACAGGTTAAGCAACGTTCGGCGCGGTCGGTATTAGGATGGGTGACCGCCGACCATTAATAAATGATCGGCGGTCAACTATCATTCCGACACTCATGACGACTTCCGTGCTTCGGAGGACACGTTAAATAAATAATAAATAAAATCCCCAGACAATCACACCAACTACATGGCCCCAAAGTAAGCATAGCTTGTGTTATGGGATACCATATAGCGAACTAGGGGGGAACCTAGAATATAAATACATAAATAGATAAACACCCAGGCACGGAACATTTTTTTTTCTGGTTCAGTGCGGGGATCGAACCCGCAACCACTGGCGTCTGAGGCAGATAGGTTTACCCCAACGCCATAGTGGTCGTCAAACGTTAAGCAGTCGATCCCGGGTGCTGTATACTTGTAAACAGTATTTTGTCAGAAGCCATTTCGGCGCCTTGAAAATTTTGACATCCACTACCCAGCACTGGGCCAGCTTGGTGGATTGTGGCCTATACCTCCTCGTCACCCAGGGGAGAGACTAATAACCCTCGTAACTTATTAATTAAATATTATACTAAAACATAAGTCTTAAACATCAGACAATCTTACGGCAGTCTTAAGATCTTCTGCACTGTCATTTATTTTCACATAGGTAGCGCTGAACAATGAGATTATCTCATTTTACGAACTCCAGCAAAAATAACAGTTTTACAAAATGGACGCCTCTTTTTTGTTTCAAAAAGAAAACACAACCAAACTTTACCTACATCTTAAATTGATCATATAAGCTACAAACTAAAGATACATTAAGAGGTTTTAACGTAAAAATAAAGTTCTTAGGTACCTTGTAAACATAAAATATTTGGTTTTACGATAATAATAATAATAATAATAATAAATTCTTTATTGTAAACCAACATTATAAAAAAGAAAGTAAAAAAGGTACATTTTAATTCAGTATTGGCACAAAGGCGGCCTTATCGCTGTAGAGCGATTTCTTCCAGACAACCGAGTCTTGACAGGATTAGGTAGTGGGAATAGGATGGGCGTTGGGACACAAGCTATAAAAATAGACTTCATACAAATAATTACATAGATATACCTACATATTACTAAAAAATACATATAAATTTTAATAATACATACAAATACATTCAAATAATACATATACATACATTCTAATAATACATACATATTACATATATATATATTGATAATCACAATGAGATCGTTATGATGAACAATATTTCATAAGGTAATACTGTTTAAGCAGTCTTTTGAAGGTGTATGGATTGCGAGCTAAGCGGATCTCAATCGGCAGCTCGTTCCATAGTGACACCGATCGGACAAAAAACGACTTGCCCAAAAATGTGGTAGTATGTGATGGTGTCGCTAAAAGGAGATTTGACGAAGAGCGCAAGTTGCGATCATTATTGTTAAACCGATAGTTGATGCGATTTTTCAAATAATCGGGTATAGCTTTATCATACAGAATACGGTAAACTACAGATAGGATGTGAGTATTCCGGCGAAGGCGAATAGGAAGCCACTTGAGATTAGTTCGGAATTCAGATATGTGGTCGTATTTGCGTAATCCAAATACGAATCTTATACAGAGATTTTGGAGCCGCTCAAGTTTATTAAGGAGTTCTTCAGTTAAGTCAAGATAGCTGGCATCAGCATAGTCGAGAATAGGAAGTAAGAGAGATTGTGCTAGCGCAATTTTAGTGGCAACGGGGAGGAAATTGCGAAAACGCTTGAGCGAATTCACCGCGGAAAACATCTTCCTGCTCACTTCGGCAATCTGTGGTGCCCAGGAGAGCGTGCGATCAAAGATGATACCGAGATTCTTCACGGTCTCACTAAAATGAATGGAAATGCCATTAAATTCTACTTGAGGTAGTGAATTCACGTTTATACGAGGAGTCATTTTGTTGCTGCCGATAATGATAGTTTGCGTCTTGAGAGGGTTGACAATGAGCCCGTGTTTGTGACTCCAGTCTGATATCAATTTCAAGTCCGCATTGTGTAGCGCTACAGCATTAGGCAGATCTTCGAGACTGCTATGAGTATAGATTTGAAGATCGTCCGCATACAGATGGTAGGAAGAAGATAAATTGAGAGTAATCGAATTGATGAATACGGCAAAGAGGAGTGGAGACAACACGCCACCTTGCGGTACACCGGCATTAATATCACACCAATCAGAAACATCCATCTCAGTAGTAATACGTTGCCGGCGTCCATGCAAGTAAGTACGAAACCAGTCAATAGTCGATGGAGATATGTTAAGAGAACGGAGCATTTGCAAAAGAATTTCAAAATCTACTGTATTAAAAGCATTGCTGAAATCCAGTAGAGTTAGAATAGTAAACTTCTTCTGCTCCATGCCCATGCGAATATCTTCCGTGATTTTAAGTAATGCCGTAGTTGTACTGTGCCCAGGACGGAAACCAGATTGGAAAGGGTTAAGTAGTTTATGGTTTTGCAGGAAAGTACTGAGCTGTTGGTGAACTAGTCCCTCTAGTACTTTGGCAAGGAAAGGTAAGATGGCAATAGGACGATAGTCGGAAAAGGAAAGAGGATTGGCTTTTTTAGGAAGTGGTATGATGTTGGCATCCTTCCATGCGTCAGGGAAAACGCTATTAGCAATGGAATTATTAAGTATAGAGGTGATTACAGGAAGGATAATGTCTAGGATAGGGATGAGCATCTTACGACTAATACAGTCTGATCCACTTGCATTAGAGGCCACGGAGAGTATCTTTCTTTTAACATCACATTCCGAAAATTGACTTATTGAAAAATACGGAATATTTGGCGTCGGTAAACTAGATATGTGATTCAAAGTATGGATTTTTGTAGAAGCGTCTATAGAGCTAGAAGAAGTGAAATGACTATTTAATAAGTTTAGATTAGTGTTTTTAAGGGAGTTGTCACTTTTAGATTTACCGATTCCCAACGTTCTGAGGAATTTCCAGACTTTAGCTGAATCGCCGTTAGAAACTGATTTATGAATGTGGCGCCGTTGTGCGTCCCTACACATCGTATTGCAGCGGTTCCTCAAATTTCTATATACTTGTAAGTTTTCTTCAGTAGCATTCAATTTGAATTTGGCTTTTGCACTATCCCTTTTACGCATCCATAACTTTATATCATCAGTCAGCCAAGGAGCAGGGAGATGCTTTATTTTAACTGGACGTAACGGCGCATGTCCGTCATATAGGTCGATGATGAGATTGTTAAAAATGCTTATTTGACTGTCAACAGATGAGTTACTGAGAGCAGCTGACCAATCAATATTAGCAGCATCGTCAATAAGCTTTTCGACGTTAATGCCATTAAAATTACGCCGCAGAAGGATTCTCGGCTTTGCTTTGGGAGGACGTATTTTGTATGAAAGGAATAATAAGTCATGATAGGAGAAAGCATCCGCGTCTAACTGACCAAAAAGTGATACGTGATTTAAGGAGGAGACGATGGCTAAATCAATAAGAGAAGGAATACTGTGAGGGTAATGGTGTGTGGCCTTGGACGGGATAATATTTAGGTTGGTTGACCTAATTAATGTGCGAAGCCTAGTGGACCGACAATTAGTTTTCAGGAGACAGGTGTTGAAATCACCCATCAAAATGGAATGCCCATAGATGGGTACCAGGTCCTCTAATAGGTGTTCTAAAGTCGGAAAGTAATTTACGTTTGGTGGACTGTACATAACTCCCAGTAGCAATTTAGTGTGGTTCAACGTAATCTCAAGAAATAAGTAGTCGACTGCGCTAGTCGGTGTTGTGGTAGATGCGTTGATCACACTAAAAGGGATATGAGAGCGAAGGTATATTGCTACACCTCCACCGGTCCGTTCTGTGCGATCACTGCGAATTAGACGAAAACCTGGCAATGAATAGGAAGCAGAAGAGAGACATGGCTTAAACCAAGTTTCAGAAATAAGGATAGCATGTATAGAAGTACTATCAAAAGCTGCCAGCATATCGGGGTAATGAGCTGGAATACTCTGCGCATTGATGTGAACAACATTAAAGTTTTTGTGAAAATTGGAAAATTGAGTGTCGAGTGCAGTGTTCAAGGAGGGAGATAGACTGTGGTAGCTACCGGTACTCTGCGATGAAAGTGACGAACATGAAACATAGTTAGGTAAAACATTATCATCTTGACCATCATACATATTATAGTAGTTAAAATAAAAAATAATAAAAATAATAATAAATAAATAAAATAAGTACTTAAAATACTAAAACAAAAAAAAAAAACAAAAACTATATCTAACAAACAAGCTCTGCCTCCGGCTAAGTACCAAAATATAGATATACATATAAAAGAAAACAATTTTTTAATATATATTCATGTGCAAATATTCATATTGTCAATAATATTGATCAATAACAATATTGTCAATAAGTGCCGAAATATTGACTTGACTGTCAGCTGGCACTAACAGAGTGAATTATGATTGATATTGATGGATAGTTTGGCATAAATTTTAGATAAACAAATAGAAATTATTATTTTTACTGGAGGTAGACATAGCAAGAAAAGAAATAGAGATATAAATATATAAAATGTACATACCAGGAACTAGGACATAAGGAAAGGAAATAGATCAGACTATTTACGGTTTATGCGCCTACTTCTTGCTGGCTTCGGTTGCTCCGGAGATTTGAGATCAGCCTTGTCGTTCTCTGGTGGATTCGGGATTGCATCGAGGTCGACCAGGGTGACGATACGGTGTCGCACATCATCATTTCCCAGTACGAATATAGAACCGTCACGGGTCCAACACCGCTTCACTCCGAATCTTTGTCGAGCAGCAACGAATGTACCGTGTCTCAGTTTCGTCAAAAACTCCGATAAAGTTACGCCAGACCCTTTGAGGGCCGTCTTTGATTTCCAAACCTTATCCTTACAAGTGTAATTAGAAAATTTGACCAGGATTGGGCGAGGCTTGTCTGGCTTGACTGAGTGACCCAAGCGATAACAGTTACTAATATCGGTTTTGCTGAACTCTGTAACTTTCATCTGTTCACTTACAACTTTAGTCACTGCACAGGCGACGTCTTCGTTTTTGTGCTCTGGTATACCGTGGAAAAGGATAAATTTTCTTCGGCCTTGCATCTGCAATTTATCTAGTTCAACTGCTAAGAACTGAATCTGCTTCTGCAAGTTATCCAACGCAGCATTTATGAACATTTGGAACTTGTTAAAATCTTCAGGAAGTGAGGAAGAAATTGAAGCAGGGCTTTGTGATTGATTTTTGTTCAGCTCCTTACGAAATTCTGCCATTTCATTTTTGAAAAGATCTGCCATTGCATCTATTGATTTTTGAATGGAATCCATTGTGATAAAGTGAAGTCAGGACGAAAAGTGATGTGAAGTGTTTCAGATGGAGATTCTTAGCTTGAGAGGTAGAGCTTGCCTTTTACTAGTAATACATTAACTTTAACTAATTGATAATTGTAAATTTTCAATAAAATAACTTTAAATCAGCAGAGTGATGTTACTTGTTCAATGCCTACCCTCTTTATGTAATTAATCATAATCATAATGTAATTAATGACGCGCAAGTTTTTAGATCGCCGCCGCCGATGACCGGCGCGCACTGACAGACGTTTAGCACTATTGATGTGTCGATTCGAGGGAAACTAACAACAAATAGCTGACGTGAATAGTTTGACCAGTACCTTGCTCTCATATTTGGCGCCTATCTCATAATAGGCATCCTTACCCTACAGCCCTAAACAACCTCCTCATCCGTCAGAGACTCCATCCAGGGGAGAGACTCATAGCCCTGCAGTGGGCTCATTACCTACAAAGAGTTGTGATGATGATGCCCACATCCTACGTAAGTGAACGTCTGTCCGTCTCTTCGTTAATATTAGCTTATAAAATCCGTAAGACATTAAAATTCGTAACACTTCGAATTAGATAAGTCTTGAAACTAATGCATGTTGAATTTATTCTGACGTCATAATATAGTATATAAAACGAGGACGAACAACTTGTAACAATATGTTATTTGATCAAATATTATTAGTCCAGAAGTTATAGTTTAGAACATACGTTACAGGTACACACTTGCTTATAAAGATATCCAACAGACATTACAAGTAATGTGTATTGTGTTAGTTCCATGATTTAAATAACTTAGCTGTAGTTTGCTAAATTATTAAAAAATCATAAATAAAATTGATTGTTGTGACAGGCTCCTACGCTGCTAACCACTGGGCTACCGTGTTGTATGTATGTCAATAAAAAAACATTACAAATCTTATACTATACAACTGTTTCAAAGGGACACTGGCCACGAAACCTATTTTTAGAAAGAAAAAAAAGAAAAACTACTCAAAATAACACTGGCCACACATCGCATTTTAGAATAAAAAAAAGAAACATTTTTTAAACGCTTTCTATCTGGCAATCAGAAATGCAACTTACCATAGACAAAATACGGTGTTGTCATACTATTTGTATGCATTCGGCGTAATGATATAATGGGACATGTATGCCGCAACGCAATCATTTGTCTGTCTTTTGTTTCGTGTGTCATCTAGCTACTAAACTGCGAGGTCCCGTTCGATAGAACTTTAAGCGGTTTTTGTTAAAGTAACTGCTTTCTTGGTACTTTAAAGTATGTTTCGTGCTATCGGCTTTGACCTATCATGCCTAGTGTAATTTAAAAGGTCAAGAGTTTTCAAATGTATTCTATTTTTGAAAACATGAAAACAAAAGGACGGTAATGTTTCGAATACGTTACAGAAATGTCTATTTCTTTGTACGTAGAATTTTTGTAAAATCTCATTTAGAGACTTCGAATCAAAGAATTATTATTATTAAAATAATTAACTTTATTAAGGCCTCGCAATATACACGTAATTGCATATGCAATAATATAAGAAAAGTTGCTAAGTATTTCTTTCTCCTACTCTTATCTCTGAGACTGCTCTTCACCATCACCATTACAACTTTTCGTAACTCTCTCACTGCAGGGCTATGAGTCTCTCACCTGGGTGACGAGGAGGTTAAGGCCACAATCCACCAAGCTCGCCCAGTTATGCTTGGTGGATGTCAGTATAATCAGGGCACCGAAATGGCTTCCCAAAAACCAGTACGATAGAAAGACTGCTTAACGTGACCTCCGAAGCACGAAAGACGCTGTCAGAAAGGAATAGACGGCCATTCATCCTTGTACAGTCACGTCTGATAATATGTATACATTTTCATTGGAATTTTAACTTTATCACAACCGAATAAGATGCGAAATGTGTCCATATTAATGCGCGTGACTGTGCCCGGCCAAACGTTGCTGAACCTGCTATGTCGATTGATATGTACAGGACCCACGACGCCCGTTCTTAATTTATTCTAAATGTAAGTAGGTATATTTTTTAAGTGTGGTTCGGTCTTAAGGCTGCAAACTGGACGGCAAATCAAAGAAAACGCGGGGAATGTCAGCGGACGCTCGAGCGATTTGTCGCGGTTTCATACAATACTTTCTATCGTGACGCGGAAATCGCTGCCCACGTCGCTGTCGCTTTCGCTGTCGTCCAGTTTGCAGCCTAAGAGTCAAAAGCGGTTTATGAATACGGTCTACAAGGCCATAATTTACATTTCTCGAAATCTATACTCAAATAATAATTGTTACAATGGGACTTCAAATTTATTAAGATAAATAAATTCAGAAGTGTAAAATATAGCCTCGTTTCATAGTTCCAAGCTTTTTTATGACTACTTTGAAAGGCAAAGTGTAGCGTCCACGATCATTCAATAAATCGATTTATTTTATTAGTTATCGAATTTAATTTTATTAGTCACGAGTAATTGTAAAGACAGCGAAGGTTCGAGTTATGATATCTAATATATAAAATTCTCGTGTCACAGTTTTCGTTGCCATACTCCTCCGAAACAGCTTGACCGATTTTGATGAAATTTTTTGTGCTTATCCGGTATCTATGAGAATCGGCCAACATCTATTTTTTTTTTTTTTTTATATGGCAAAACAACGTTTGCCGGGTCAGCTAGTACACGCGATTCACGGTTTTTTTAGCTGTTTTACTTGCGCATTGTTGAATTCCACTATCACTATGCCAAATTTCATCTAAATACGTTGAGCCGTTCTGTCATGATTGAGGAACCAACATCCATACATCAAAACTTTCACATTTATAATAGGTATTAGTAGGATTATAAACAGTCAAAACCTCAGAAAACTTTACGACTATTATATAAGTATACAGCAACCAAAGAAGTAGTCGTGATGTATAGGCCCCTGTATATCAATCGATATCGCAGGTTAAGCAACGCTCGGCGAGGTCGGTACCAGGATGGGTGACCGCCGACCATTCATTTCTCAAGACGACTTCCCTGCTTCGAAGGACATGTTAAGCAGTCCATCCCAACTACTTTGACGACCACTTTGGCGATGGGGTAAACCTGTCTGCCTCAGACGCCAGTGGTTGAGAGTTCGATTCCCGCACGGAACAAGAAAAAAAAAAATTCCGTGTCTGGGTGTTTATCTATTTATGTATTTATATTCTAGGTTCCCCCCTAGTTCGCTACATGGTACCCCATTACACAAGCTATGTTTACTTTGGAGCCATGTAGTTGGTGTGATTGTCTGGGGATATTAGTTTTTAAGCCCGGGTGCTGAATACTTATATGTACAGTAGTCATTTGGGTTTGTCGCATGCTATTCATAAATCATACATGAAGCGCCCTGAAAATCCTGACATTTAACCAGCACTGGGACAGCTTGTTGGTTTACCGCCTACACCTCCTCGTCACCCAGGGGAAAACCTGCAGTGGGTACATTACAAAGAGTTATGATGATGAAACAGCAGCCGCCGACTTTATGATTTGTTATGTATTGCGGGATCGACTAAGACGAAATTCGCTTCTTCGAACTATATTGGATCCGTTATGCCACTACGGTTTGACTTTAAAGGCATGAAATGAGGGAATTGACGGTTTTGTAGTTTAGAATACCTAACAAAAAAATTGTTAACTATAGAAATAAAGTCATAAAGTGCTTCCATGCTGGACTGGGAGCGAAAGAAAAACATAGAATGTGCCAGCTGCTTCTCTTCCCGGGCATACTGTAAAAGTCAGTTAAGGGATAGAGGTTTTATTGGCATTTTTGTGGGCGACAGTCTATAGTCTCTATAGTCTCCCTCCATCATTATAATACCTCCAAAGTCAAACGAGACATCAGATGGTCCAATAACCTCTGATGTTCTGCCTACCCCATAAGGAATACAGGCGTGAAGTTATGTATGTGTATATACGAGTATGTATAAAGTCATAAATATACACACACCTACTCATACGCAACGTCTGAGAAAGAGACAATTTTTACCCTCTTTGGGTCGGCTCAGGTCAAACGCTCCTGTATAAGCGTGTCGTACAAGGCGACTAATCGGAGGCGAGAATCCGCTTGGTGTAAGGACCTTTCAAGGTTGGCTAAGACCACTCTTTATTAAGACATTCCGCCAAATATCACGGCTAAAGTGTTGATATGTTCCGGCAATATTTTATTAAGAGCCAGTTCATTCCTAAACCAGGGTGTTGTCAACCTCAACCTCATCTTTATATACCATCACGTGAGTATGAGGTCAAGCAACAATTTAGCTAAAAAATATTTGGGCTATGATGTTTTGCAGGTCCACTTGTAAACATCTTCTGACATCATTATTATAATACAATACATACATTCATTCATACACAACTTCACGCCTGTATCCCTTATAGGGATACAGGCGTGAAGTTGTGTATAGGATAGGGGTAGGCAGAACACCAGAGGTTATAAAACCGTCTGATGTCACGTTTGACAAATTTGGAGGCATTATAATGGTAAAGAGAGGATATTGCAGTGACAGGGCGTCAGCCTATCCCCACAAAAAACCTCTAATAGAAACTGTGTCCCTATCATTGTAACTTAAGTTAGTTGAATTTGTACTTAAATAAATAAAGTAATACTTAACTAAGTAAGTCTTTTGAAAGTGTTAATAAAATAATATCCTCATGAGGATCTATTTTATTACTTTTTATGATAGAAATAAAACAACTTGTTATAGACTATGACCTAAGAGTAAAACAAACTCTGTAAATTTTCCATTGTTTCACCGTTCTTAACTGCTTTGTCTAAAATCTTATCATTATGCATGAAGTAATTCTTGTTACAGTATAATAATAACTGTGGGTTTATGGTTGATTACCTGGTAGAAATTGCTTGAAGCGATAAGGCCTCCCAAATTGTCCTAGATTTTCTTTTCTTTTTGTGTTTGTTTTGGCAATAAAGTGATTCTATTTTCTCAAATTTAGTAATCTTATGTAGGATCATAAAACATCTTAATCTGCATATAAAAAAATAAACAGTAATAATAATAATATTTATTTTTTACATGCAGATTAAGATTCTCCATAAAATATGATACCTATTTAATGGCGAAAAATCTGCAATTTTTATAGAAATAAAATGGAATTTATTTTATTGAAAACGGTTAGGTTCGGGGTAGGGTGTTTCATAGTGAAATAAGTTAGAAAAGAGGGATACTACACACCCTTAACAGATCTAGGTTGACTACACAGAAACCCTGTATATCTTTTGTTATACTAATTTATGTGCACAAGGTTTTCTTTGTGTTAGGTATAGATTGCACTGCAGGCAATATTTACATAACTTGATAAAAGTATTATTGTATAACTTGATCAAAATAGACCATCATTAGGTTATAGTAGCTTAAATGATTTATTAAAGTGTTTATAATTGTTATTACTCTACATAATTATCATGCTAAAAAAAATAGTAAGTAATGTTGTAGAATCACAAATTTTACACACAAAGACTTTTGGATTTACGGTAATAGTATTATTTTCTTTGTTTGAAAAAGAATATGAAAATCTTGTTTATTTTGCATGGCACATAAACATTATTTATGTTTAAGCAGCCAGTCACTCATTGAAGAAATTTTATGCCAAGTATAACATTCATGCACTCAAAGAATAAGGTTTTTCATACAAAGTTTAAAATCATATACTTTCCATTCCTGTGAGATTTTCGGGAATTTCTTCCATAATACAAACAGACACCTATTGAAGAACCTTTATACCAAGTATCACATCCATGCACTCAAGGAATAAGATTCTTTCATACAAACTAAAAAATCATTATATCCCATTCCCATGGGAATTTTGGGAATTCCTTGCATAAAACAACCAATCACTCTTTGAGGAACCTTTATGCTAAGTATCATATCCATGCACTTAAGGAATAAGATTTTTTATACAAACTAAGTCTAATAATTGCGGTTCCCGTGTGGATTTTGGGAATTACTTCCTTAGTGCTCTTCCACAACCTCTAAGCATTGTATGTTCTAAATTTCAATTCTCTACAACCATTAGTTAGGGCTGCACATTTTCTGTCAGTCACTCAGTCAGTAATGGTAGTTTTACATATTAAGATTACTTGACACAGTTCATGACATTAGATAATAGGAAATTATCAAAATAACTTTAACACAAATTCGTAGTTAAACTAATTTAAAAACAAAACGTCCATAACTAAGTACCTACTTAATTCTATTAGTAGGAAACTAAATAGCACAGCATTGACCAAATTTGTTTACTTTGTGGCTTTAAATAACGACTTTGCGATGCCATTAGAGAGGCTGCAATTATATACCCTTCTATTTTACGCAAGCTAAATGGACATAATAACAGATCAAAGTGCGCCATCCAATACTTTTAACTTACCACTTTTCGGCAGGCTCCGAATAACATTAACAGCCGCGTGGAACTTTTCTTCTAGAGACATTATTGTGGACGTAAAAACACAGCCACTTATCACAAACTAGTGAATAATGTTTTAATTCGCGCACTTTGAACTTGTGACTATCAATAATATAGCTGCATATCACTGTACCGCGATAATAAACGTATTAAAATTATAACGTAAAATTATTTCACTTAACACAATATACGTGAAAATTTACTAAGCAAAATCACTTAAATTCGTAATGTTTACCTAAATTGTAAAATCAAAACGAGACAACTAAAGACAAACGTACTACAATCTACAGACAGAGCAAGTAAGTAGGTATTGAGCGAATCGACAAAAGCAATAACACTTTTGACATTGACAGAAAATAGACTGTTACAGATCACTGACCTCTATATTTACCACTGGACTGGCTGTTCCGTAAGTTTGACAGCTATTTTTTTGTGCCTATTTGAAGCGCCACTAGCGAGTAGCGAGTGTCCGCAGAACAAATTTTGACGTATATTGCAAGTGGCCGCCAGAGAAGTGCTTGCTTATTGTTAAGTGATTTTATATTTTTTAAATATTAATTCGAATTTTATGTTGTTATTGTTATAAGCATTATATAAAAGTTATCAAGAATGAGGACATGTGACATATGTGTAAGCGACTAGTTTTAGTACCACGGACACTCGCTACTGCTCGCTACGTCCGACAGCGCCAAAATGGCGATTATCAAACGGGCACAAAAGCACTTTGACAGCCGCCAGTCCAGTGGTAAATATAGAGGTCAGTGGTTACAGATGGTCACAGTTAAATATCGTTCAGAAATTTTAAGGTACAAACGTTTATTTATTTATCTGCTTTTCAATTGTTAAACTTTCGAATCTTCTATTAAACTCTACAAGCTATAGTTCAGATATTGTATTCCAATGTGCAAACGTTTACTTATTATGCTCTTCAACGAAAAGCTCTAAATAGATGTCACTTCGGACGCTTGACCCAGTTCACAAACTTTTAACAAACTGTCAAATGAACAAGTTGCAATAGAAACATGTTTATTGTTCTTTTTCGTGGTGAATCTATGATCTATACCATAATTTATTTTTCTATTGCAAAATGTGGACTTAACTTGGACCAAACCGCATTTACAAAAAAAAATGAAATTAAGTGGATCTAATCGTATTTTGAAAGAGTAGGTATATTATAAGAGAAAACATAAATGTTTTTATTAAAATCACTTTAGAATTAGGTTTTACTATTGCATTTGTCAGTTCTTATGGGTCAAGCACAATGAGTAAACAAGCAAGCAAATTCAGCGCCTCTGGTGGAATTAATAGGCAGTTTTCTACCCCATTTGTGAACTTTCCAATCTTCTATTAAGAACCAACGCTGCGGCACGCGTGTCTACGTGCGTTTTCATATAAAACAGCTACGGACGTAGCTACGCGTGTGCGGCAATGACGTACGGAACGCATTACGCGTGAGTGGGACGTGGCTAGCTCCCCGACTACACATCCGTGCATAATTCTGTTTTCACACAAGTTCATGCATTTATATTTTTCCCTGAGTATTGGGTGATTTTACAGAATGGTAACCCTTATAGATAACGTCAACGCTAAAAAAACCTTGTCGGACATGACGAAAACAATAGAATAAATTTAGTTAAATATCTTTTATATTCAATTTCAATATTTGGACAAACTTATTCACTGAATGGTTCTGATAGGTAAAACGAATAATAAATTTTAGTTCATGTTTTTGGGAGGGCCTATTGTGGACAAAAAAGCATGTAATTCTGTAGAATGGTAAGAATGGTAGCTGTCGTTGGCGTGATGCCTTTACTAGCGAAATTGCGTTGCGCGTGCCGTACGGACGTACACAATACACACGTAGACACGCGTGACGCAGCGTTGGCCCTAAGCTCTACGAACTAAAATGCTAAAATTAATTCTGTATAAAAAAAACTTATTTTTGATTAAATGTATTTTGTACGTACAAGTATTCGTTGAAAAGTTGCATACGATGTTGCATACCTGGATCAATTTTGATTAGTTAAACACGAACGATACAGGCTTTTGCAATTAAATATGATGGGTAGATCTAAGTCGAGTTGTGCAGAGCTATTTCGCCTGGCAAGGGACATGCATGATAGATGGGCAGGTCGGAAACTTTCCGTGAATCTACCCGGAATATTCGCGTGTAAAATCCCAAATAAAAAGATTCAATTCTTTTGTAGACTTGCATAATTATAACGCCAAAGTTTTGACAATTTTACGACTGAATTTTATTTTATTTCTAGTCTTAATAAAATATGAGGTGAAAAATGGTTACCTAATGGCTATGACAGTAAAAAAGGTTTCGTACTGTCAGTCACTCCATCTTGCTCTTCGCTAGGGAAGTTAACAAGAAGAAAGAGCAAGAAAATCCGTCGAGGGCTGCCATCAATATTTTAAATTTCAATATTAAACTACAAAACGAATTCATTCAATGGTAGCCCCAGACGGATTTTCTTGCTCTTCTTATAAAGTTTATAGGGAGTTGAATACCTATGTTATTGCAACATCTACATCTTCGAGAACCGAATAAGTAAGCGTAGGGAAGTGCTATGAAAACGAATAGTATGTTGTTCATAATATGGCCGACTCTGTGTGAGATCAAGTGAACTTTTAAAAAAGCTTTTCACGTTAATTATCTCTCGTCACATAAATCATTTCAGTCGGGGGATCTTAAATTATTGTGTTCTTTTTCAATTACTTTTTAAACGTCGCGTCGTGGGTTTTTCAAAATTTTTATTTTGTTTTTTTTTTTTTTATATAAAAATAGACAAGGATATTTGCAGTCACAAAATCAAGTGGAAGTAAACACAAAGTACGCAAATGTAATTTAAATTCTGAAGGCGAACACTTCATGTGAACAAACCGCTGCACTGTAGGCAGTTGTTCCAAAAATGCGGCCGAGTTGAATTACTGTAGATGCCTGTACCGTGGCTATAATTAGACAAGGAATTCTGTTGTCTGTTGGCACGTGCCAAAAGTATAAGTTTGTGTTTTATTCAACTTTATTCTCCCTAGAATTGTTCCTTGCTTCTATTTATGCGATGATATCGTCGAAATTCAAAAGAAAATATTTTTTACACAAATAAAACCCTCCTTTATTTGATAAATTAACTGTGAATAGTTTTTAATGGATTTTAATTTGGAATGGAAACGATTTAATATAAAATAAAGTTAAATTCATCCGTTGTTGTGTGTTATTGACTAATAAACCGTAGATCTTATATCCTAGATTTGTTTCATTAATAATCTTGTGGGGGATAGACGTAGTGATTGTATGCTTTTTGGGGGATAGCTCCAGTGGACTGTATAGTCTGTGAATTCGATAACGATTGTAGCCTATGAATGCGCTATCCACCCACTCTGTAAGCTGGAATCGATGCGAGGGGCAAAAGGAAAATGCGAATTCACCACTTAACACGGTCGTGAAAGTCCAGCCGCGCGGCACTATTACACACTCACTAGAATACGCCACAAGCACACTCTATTTCTCTTCCCGCGCTCTTCTGTTACTGTATTCTGCCTTCAATCTTCTGTTTTTCTGAATTCTGTCTTGTGACTTCTGGCTTCTATTAAGAGTCTTCGGGCTTGAGAGATTCACTGTTCACTGTTGCTTGAAGCTTCTTTCTTCGGAGGCTTCTTTCTTCCGGAGATCTTCTCTCTTCGGGATCTTTTCGGCGACTCCGTCGCTAGCGGAGTGTGGCGCATTCTTAAGTGATTTTGTGCAAGCGCGCAAGGATACCGCACAAGAGAGAGTAATTCAAGCGTGCGAGCGGGACACACATATGTCTGCCTCGGTCGGATCCAATCAGAACTTTCTAGACTTTTCTTATAAGATTCTTAGTAGGTTTGACTATTCTTATTAGATTTAACTATTTTCTAATTGGAAAACTATTTACAAATTCTATTGTCTATTTAGATCTCTCTCTCTGAGTGCGGGAATGATAAGACTTTCAAAACCATCTCTTTATTTCCAAATCAACCCTAATATAGGGTGAATGCACTATTAGCTGACCAGTCACCTAAAGCTGACCAAAATCTACGTTTTTAAAGATTTTTAAAAAACTTGCTAACACAAGATGGTATTTTTTTATTTTTGTACCGTGGCAAGAGCCCACCTATCAAATGACGTATGGTAGCACCTCCACCAGTTCGGAAAAATTAAGGTTTTTTTGCTGTGAAGATGGTGCCTCGTAAGTAGTGTTATAATTTACTAAGACTTTTAAATTGGCACTGCGTTAATAATCTGAATGCATCTTAGCTATTTTTAAAGTAATTTTTATTTTTTCACGTTGGGGGTATACAGTGATATGTGTTTTTATTATTTTGTGGTGATATTTATTACTGATCTATTTACCACACGGTGTTAACATGGCGGTTACGTTTAGGAACATCAGAAAGATAATATTGCCTATTGTTGACCAGTGTGGTCAGATTTACGATTTTTTACTTTTTTTATAAAAGTCGATATTTTTTTCTTGATTTTGATTTGACAAAGCATTGTCAAAAAATACTGAACACCCCCGCACTGGATTTGTAGTACTTCCAAAAGCTGACTGGGGTATATGTTTTTGCTTAACCAGAGTGGTTAGGCTTACACGATGACTAGCTGGATGAGCCTTAAGTTGTCCAACTGTAATGGAATTGTGTGTAGTCTTGCAAGGCTACTAAATATATTAGTGACTCATGTCGTTTTGTTTATTTAAAGAGTGTAAATAAAAATGCATATTTAATAGATTTTCAAATTTTGATTGCTTTCTCTAACTGTACGCTTAATTACCTACGTTTGAAGCTTTAGGATGCTTGGGCAATTGCACGTTGTTTGGTTAAGTAGCTTTTTGTTTCTCAGGAAAGAAAAAGGTTGAAGGGCTGAAAATTTTCCGATATCCTGATTTATCAATGCAGTTAGCAATGGCTGCAGTGCGAGAGGGTAGATTCAAAATAAGGGAAGCAAGTTGACATTTTGGGGTTCCTCATAGTACAATTATTAATAAGCTGAAAGGTAGAATTCCGGAGATGAGAAAAATGGAGCGTAGTACCTACATATTTTACTGCTGTATGCAAGTATATTCTTGTCAATGCGAAGAAAGAATTAATACCACTGAAGAAAATAACTTTGATAGAGACAGACAAAAAAAATTGGACAATGAAGAGAGAGTGTTTTTAAGAACTGATCTCCAATTTCTAATCTTATTTATTTCATTTTATTAGAATAGGTACATAGGTATTAAGAATTAATTAAATTCAGTATGGATATAAATATAAGATTTAATTAAAAAAAAAAAATGCAGTTTTTTATTAATTATGCTTTAAGCAAAACTAATGTTTTAAGAAAGAAAGAGAGAGTGTTTTTAAGAACTGATGTCCAATTTCAAGTCTTGTTTATTTTATTTTATTGGAATAGGTACATAGGTATAAGGAATTAATTAAGTTCATTATGGTTATAATCAAAAGATTAAATTTAAAAAAAAAATATGCATGGTTTTTTCTTTATGTTTTGAGCAAAACTAATGATTTAAGAAGGAGTGGTCAACTATTAGGACAAAAATGGTCAGTTATTGGTAATCAATGGTCAGGTAATGGTGTATTCGCTAAAATTAACTTTCAGGGTGATTTGCAAAAAATCTTTTAAGTTTATCAAATTGAGACTAAGTTTAATAGTTTAAGTGATTAATCAGTGATCTGTGTCCCGAACAGTGACATTCTTCGTAAACAAGTAACCATTTTTTTATAAGTGGCTAACCATAAAACCGCTTAAATGGTCAACTAATGGTGTATCCACTCTAGATCAATCTATTTTAAGCTATAAATCACGTAAGTTTCATTTCATTGTTAGCTGTGAGCTATGCGTAAATTCATTATCATAGCGGCTATTAATAAATCAAATTACTATCAAATTACAACGATACGAACGATTAAGCGAACACTTTTTTAAGCTATAAAAACTGTTATAAAACACTGTTATGAAACACTATTTCTTACAATTAACACTTGTAAGTGACACTATTCATTACAAAACACTAATTTAAACGTTCTTTGCTCTTTAGGAGAGTCTTACAAGACGCTATAATACACTATCTATATACACTGTTTAACTTTATACGACTGTCTTTTATGTTTTATCGTCACTGTCCTGCACAAATCTTTTATACCCAGGGGGCGCCTTGTACATTATGTTGCAAATAGGTCTGTATAATACAATTTACACTTTTTATGCAGCACAAAGTCTCATTTTCCTTCGCACTCTTCGAGGGCTTACAATTTATTTCGACGAGTACTTACTATTGATTTATGATATAGGTAAATGATAAGATAAGGGGATGAACCTCAGAAAAATAAAGTGTTCGAAAATTAGAAAAACAAACAGTTAAATTTCTAGCTAGTATGTATCATCGGAGAAACTGTATTATTTATTTTATATCAAACTTATGACCATGCAATGAAGCATTTCTCATTTATTGATGAAAATTATTATCTTATGCTATGGTATTTGACAGTTGTTATGGATCAAGCGTAATCATGCCTCTAGTTGAATAAGTTGGCAGTTTTCTACCCCATTTTCTCGCACATTTCGCCAATAATGTCTCTGTGGTTAACTCAACCTGTCAAGTTGACTGACAGTACTGACTGACTGACAGTGAAGCGACTAAAATATACTTTTTTTGCAAGGCATTCTTAAATTCGAGTTCTCGCTCGATTATAATAATTTAATTTTCTTGTGTCAAGGTAAACATTTCCACCGAAATCTGTGTAATCACGGCAAGTTTTTGGCCCTAAGACTAAAATATTTGTGGATAAACGTATCCTAGTATGGATTGAGTGCATATTTTCATTGTTATAATCCGCTTCCTAATAATAGTCGGTGCCGCTAAATTTATTACACAAAGTGCAGTAGTGATTATATTCTTAATAAGGTGCTGGGAATTAATTACAAACGACGAAGTACCTTCAATATTGTGTTCTAAAAAGTTGTTTTCGTCTTAGTAGATACAAGTGTTTCCGTAAACAGTCATATCGACCACTGAACTGAACCAAATTTGTCATGGGATCAGTTTACCAGCAGCACGTTGATTGTTAAATCCATAGGCTCTTCAGTCTTGTAGCGTATATACATATGCAAATCTTTTCAATGAAATTTAGTATTTCATTTACATTTGAATTTAATCGTAGGTACTATAGAGTTAGATAGGTATTATTATACTTACTTTGAAATTGAAATTCTAGAAAACCTTCAAGCTGTCCAAAATAAACGAAGCCGGGGACTCCAAAATGCCTGAACTTACAGAGTTAGACAAAGCCACAGCTTCCATGACTGAAAAGCGCAAGGAAGAAACTGCTTCCTCCGACAGTGACAGTGATGATACCATCCCAGAACTAGAAGATGCAGGTAAAGTTTATTTTAAGCTTCTGCCTGAACTCTTGATGAACATAACATGAATTGTAATTTTAATATTCTACTTCTACTTAATGTATTGTAAACATACATTTATTTTCTGAAATACTATACTACAAACTAAAATATTACATGCAGTTACCCAAACAGAACTGCCAACATTGTCATCTATGATTATACTCACTTTAGCTACGATTTTTATTACAATTATTTATTCACTTCATCCCCAGTCAGTGGAGCAGCAGCTGGAGGCATTACAAACCCTATTGCTGGGATTGACATTGTCTCAAAAGCCAAACAATCTCGTGGAGAAAAGAAAGCACGTAAAATCATGAGCAAACTAGGTCTCAAGCCAGTTGTAGGTGTAACCAGAGTGACAGTCCGCAAATCCAAGAATATCTTGTTTGTGATAAACAATCCAGATGTGTACAAGAACCCACATTCAGACACATATATTGTGTTTGGTGAAGCTAAGATTGAGGATCTTTCACAACAGGCGACAATGGCTGCAGCTGAAAGATTTAAGGCACCGGAAAGTACTGTTTCTGGAAATGACTCTGCTGCTACAGGAACGGTATGGCATTAATTTTTTTTATTGTATATTAGTAAAAACTACTCCTGGCTATATTATATGGCAATGTGTTGTCATGCTATAGTAAGTTCTTGAATGACTGAAATTAATTTAAACTTGTACATGTTTTAACTTTATAATTTTTGTTGTATGCTTTTTGAGAGACTTACTCTTAGATACTAGATTTACTTTGTTGATTTAAACAGAAACTTATAAAATATGGTAACTGTAAAAACAATGGCATAAAAATATGAGAGAAACTAAAAGCTTTTCTATAACATTTTCAGACTGTTGCTCCTATTGCGGAAGAAGAGGATGAAGAGGCAGTAGATGAGACTGGAGTAGATGAGAAGGACATAGAAATTGTTATGTCACAAGCGAATGTGTCTCGAGTGAGAGCAGTTCGAGCCCTTCGCAATAACCAATCCGACATAGTGAATGCTATAATGGTAAGTAATTATTTTGGCAAAACTTATTGCTATGTTATTTTTTATCAGTTAGCATAAGGATTGATATTCTTTATAGAATCTACTAGAGGTGGGTGGTTAACAGATTTTGAGTCCACAAAACAAAACCGTAGGTGAATGTAATCATATTTCTTCACACTTTTCCTGGACTTAAATAGTTATTTGTTTAAGAAGTTAAGAAGATCTAAATCTTTACTTACTTAAGTATCATAAATACAGAAAAGTTTGCTCTGACTGACCAGAGTGACTGAACTGAACGGCTCTTTATAAAGTTTTGTCGCAAAACACCACTGCTAGAGCTGCAATATTTGGCAGCAGATTTTATATGAAGGGTGGTCGCTAGCCAGTTGGACCCAGTTGGGATCAAACCAGCAAAGTTTTGTTTATTGTATTTCAAGTTCGAGTATTACTCTCATGTAAATCAAATTACTTGTACAGATAATATTTACCAAAGTGTGTACATTATTCAGCCTTTGTTTTTGGTTTAATATTGTACTATAAAATACTATTTTTGTATTTCAACACCTTATAATTGAATCCATTAATCTATTCATTTAATTTATTTTATATGTTGATGGTTAGTAATGTTTAAAAATGAGTTAAAGCTATTCAAGAGATCAATAATGAGAGATTTTTTTTTTCTAAAAAGTAAACAAACTTTGAAGTAGACGGTCTCAGATAGTAATTTTGTAGCCTTAAAGAAAATAGTTTTTACTTCAATAATGAAGCAGAATTTTTTTATTCTAACCATTAATGTATTTTTGTTATATTTATTACAGGAATTGACAATGTAAGCAGCAGCATAGTCACAACTACAATGTTTAGTTTTAAGGTCAGATTCTACCAATGAGTACACTTACAGTCAAACAACAGGGAAAAGGAGCTCCTTTTAGGATGCAAAGTGAGAAGTGTCCAGACAAAGTTATAGGCATGTATATAAATTTGTTCTTTGTCAAAATAAAAACAATATAAATTAAGTTTTGTGGTTTTATTTAGGCTTACTTATTTTTTGGCTATATCATAAGTGTCATAGACACAGTACAACTTTCCAGCAGTGCGATTACAGAAGATTATCTATTTCTAGAGTGGTTGTAAGTTTACTATTTTTTATTCTGATTAATAAATAACTAGCTGTAATATCGGGATAAAAAGTAGCCTATGTGCTATTCCAGGCTATACACTATCACTATGTCAAATTTCATCCTAACCTGGTGAGCTGTTCTGCTATGATTAAGGAACAAATATCCAAATTTTCACATTTATAATATTAGTAAGATATAACATGTTCCACAGCCTTACAAAATTAAGGCACACATTTTCTTTTTCTTATACTAGCTTTTCCTTTTTTGTGATTAAGCATGATTTACCGAATGAGTTCACAAAAAAATAACAAAACTCTATCCTTCGACATAATTCAAAAATTGTTGCAAGAATTAAAAAAAAAACATTCTGCATTTCTACCACCTTCTCCCCTTTTTCTCAATAAAAAGTAGTGTGGATGCTTTTTCAAGATTAAGCATAACAGAATTTACACAGTACGGAATTTCAATGACATTGATTCTGAGGATTTTGAAAAAAAATTTTTATCCCTCAACCCGTTTTTCGTATGTAGTTAAAGTTAGCAAATGTCGGGGAAGTTTTTTGTAAGTAAAACACCTGCGTGAAATGTGTCCATTTCGACCAGTCTGCCTAGTCTTGAATAAAACTCGATGAAAATTTGCCAGGATTTATTAGCTTCCCCCCAAGTAGAGTGTGCCTGGTCGTGGCGGGGGGGCTCAGTAGCCCGTCGCAATCCAGCGCATTGGGCAACAGCTGCGCCTACCCGGGTGGGTCCTCTCGGTATGATTCTGATAGCAGAGTGAACCGATGAGGACACAGGCGGCGAGCTCTGGTCGTGCATCGGATGCTCTGTGGTCGGCGGTCTTGGATTGCTTCGGCGTCCAGGCCGTCGTATTGGGTTAGGTTAGGTTTTAGGTTAAGTTACGTCGTTCAGGATAGGTTAGGGTGGGACGGAGAAGGAGACGCCTTCTCCCTCCCGATAGCCAGCCGTGGCGGGTGAGGGGACCTACTGCGGCTATACAGGATGTGAGTGGGGAAATGGCCGCGTGTACTGGGCCATTTCGTACGTGGGGGGCGCACGGCTCAGGCTGAGCGCAATCCGCCGGGGCTCGCGGGCAATGCTACTGGCGGCGATACCGTGGGCTCCAATTTTGGCGGGGGAGGTACACCTGGAGGTTTTTAGTGGGTCGGTTCGGCCTTCCGCCGGATCATCCCCACATACACCACCGTCCCCCTTGGGCGGTTGGGGACATGACAGCATGTTTTCCTCCAGACAAATAAAAGGAGTTAGTAGCTATTTGTTGCTATACATACACAGCCCCTTTCTTGAGTTTGTAGAAAGAAATCAAAAAAAGTTATGATCGAAAATAGTTGGCCGCCGGGTCCGCCACTAGAGTCACTACCGTCAAATACACAGAAAATGAATACTGAAGAATGGTATATCAATATAATATTCATAATTTGTTGAAACTTTTTGCACTAAAAAAACTTTGAAAACTTAGTTTAAAAATAAGTTATGGCTATGGCAATGGTCGAAAACGAGTCCCAGTATTCAATAGATTATAGATAGTATTAAATAAATGTATTCACAAGTTTATGTACCTATATGGGCAGCTAGTTGATAATTTTTTGTTTTTACATTATTTACTTAGAGTCGAATAAAGTTGGCCGTCTGGACTAAATATTCTTAAAATACAATAGTGTTTTCTTTTGAACAAAGGCAGGTAACAACTTGAATGTAGTACCTACCAATTGACGTGTAATGTTACCTTATATTACGAGTCAAAAAGAATTGCCGTACTGTCATTTTGAGATAAATTTCAAAAAACATATTGTATGCAAATATATAAAATTAGGGTGACCATGCTTATTTTGTACCTACGTAGATTTTAGCAACTAGTTAGGTACCTTTTTATTACGACTAGTGTTGCCGATCGATAGTCGACTATCGATGATTAATCGATAGTCTATCGATAGCCAAACAATCGTAAGACTATCGATCGGCCTATCGATAATATCGATACAATCGATAGTATCGATACTATCGATAGCACAGAACAAGGCAATACTATCGAATGAGTGCAATACTATCGATAGTATTGTAGTTCGTTAATAACAAACTATCGATTGTATCGATAGTATCGATACTGTTGATTTTATTTACAACGATAGTATCGATACTATCGATACTATCGACTGTTTTGGACTATCGATAGTTTAACAATTTGCAATAGTATTGTTTATAATTTTCAGGTATAATAGTCAATATCGTATCGTTGTAAATAACATCAACAGTATCGATACTATCGATACTATCGATAGTTTGTTATTAACGAACTACAATACTATCGATAGTATCGATAGTATTGCAGTCATTCGATAGTATTGCCTTGTTCTGTGCTATCGACAGTATCGATACTATCGATTGTATCGATACTATCGATAGGCCTATCGATAGGGTACATGATTTTCTATATAAACTATCGATAGTTTTAATATCGATAGTTCGGCAACACTAATTACGACCACTTTGGAAATGGGGTAAACCTATCTGTCAAGCCTTTTGTTCCCTCCCCTTTATCCGCAACACAACTAAGCATACCCACAGTTATTACTGCGGATAAAATAGGGAGGATAGCTACCAACGCGGCTCTGAACAAAGAGTCTAACACCAGTGAAATCGATGCATTCCTCGCTGATGTCTGCATCAAATTGGCATAAGGGTCTGCTAGCCAAGCCATAAAATTAAAATGTATCAACTAATCCTGTCAAATGTCAAAGTGACACAAATCAGACCATCTTTGTCAATTTACATTTTTTACTCTCAAAACAAGACTTGCGGTTGGATTTAAATAATATTCTAGAAAAATAATTGAACAAGGTGTATTCACAGTATCGGGTCGATACAATATTTTCATTAATTAGTCTTTGATCTCCATAAATATAATAAGTAATGTCTAGTTTAGCTGTTGCTGAGGAGATCGATGAAGCGAAGGAGCGAGCGCACTTTCGCGCTGTTGTTAATGCCTTTAAATACTATAAGTAAGTAATTTTATAAACTTTATTACAAATACACTAATGATTAACTATATTTACACAATTATTTTGAAGATTCCGGCTTAAAAGAGTGCCAAATCAGTGAGTATTTTTTCGGATAGCAACAGTTCTTTGTTACAAACTTATAGCTGTATCTAGGTCCAATTAACCTATTTATACATAACAATGAGCTTTGTTTATGTTCTATTACACGTGTATTGTATTGACCCTACCATGGTACATTGGTAGTCACACTTCAAGGACTTTTATTGCAACTGTTGCATGTATTAGCTTGTCAAACAAATAAACAAGTTAATGTGGTTTATGTATTAGTCATTCCTATATTCTATTATAATTAAGTAGGTTTATTATTGTTTTGATCTGAGTAATGACTACAACCCAAATAGCAAATTGATTAAGGATCAACTTTTAATGTTTGGTGAACCTATTTTTTTTGTACTAATAAGAATTATAAATTTTTTAAATCTATTTGTAGATATTTTGATTACAACTAACTATAAATATGCAGAATAGTGGTAGAAAATACTTAACTGTTGGTACAATAGTCTAAATATTTTTCAGAAGTCAGGTTAAAATTAACTAACATTAACCAATTATTAAGTTTTATTTTATTATTTTCGGAAAACTTACAGCTAGTTAAAATATAGTTAAACAAAGCTCATATACAGTGATGCATTAGCCTTATACGGCAGGTTTCAATATTCAACTGACTGGTATGAGTAACCGATACAGGTACAAAACTGATAGAAAAAAATAATGTTTCACCATATCTATTAGCTACTGGCCGTAAGTTCTCAAATTTGGCATGGGCCCTCCTTACATGACGTTCTTCCCAGAAAATAGGTGAACACCAGCGGTAATAAATCTTAAGATCATCTGATGTCACATTTGACTTTGGAGGTATTATAATGATGGGTAGAGACTATTTTAGTGACTATTGTACTATTGTAGGAGGTCAGCCTATCGCCCACATAAATGCCAATGAAACCCATGTCCTTTTATGGTTACTGTTACTTTTACAGTATACCTGGGAAGAGAAGCAGTTGGTACATTCTTTGTTTTACTTTTGCTCCCAGTCCAGATTATTTACTTAGAGGCATTGTTTACTTGCCACTTAATAACTGTCGAAACTGTTTTTATGAAAGAATGTAATGCAAAAATACATTACAAAAATACATTGTATTTATTTATTTGTATTATAATGTTTTTTTTTCGTTACAAGAGATTTAATCTATTGTTTTGGCTTCAACATATATTTTTGAATTTGTCCAATAAATATCTGTTATTTCAATAATTATTTCAGAACAGTGGCTGGTATACTGTTATAATACAGGGTTATAATACAGGGTTATAATACACCCTGGACTTCAAGCGAAAGAAAAACATAGAATGTACTAGCTACTTCTCTACCTGGACATACTCAGTCAGTTTACGTTTTACTGTCATTTTTTGTCACTACAATGGTCTCTTACCATCATTAATCCTAAGGAATATAGGTAGGGTAGCCAAACATTCTGTTTTAAACAGTATTATATTGTTTTTCACTACATTATTCTTTTTACTGTTGAACAAAAATAAAGTATACAAAATACTGTTTTCAGCATAAAATGCTAAACTCTTTAAGTGCTAGACTTACATTAATAACTTGCACGAGAAGCTCTCAAAATATGTTCAGACCCAAATATACATTATTTCTAGAAAAAAAATTGGCAACCCAGCAGCAAGCAAAAGATGTAGTTGTGAAGTTATGTATGTAATTCAGGCTAGTTATAAACAATCTGTATTTTCTGAATAATAAATTTTATCCTTATTTTTAAAGAAGTGATTAATTTAATTATCAGATAAAAAAACAATGCAGTAGGTATAATAGCAAAACAATATTTATCAATTTACTCAATATTTGCTAAAAGATTACCAACTAAATATGAAAAGTAAGAAAATCTGCATACATTTACTGTCCTTATTAAAATTCTGCAAAATTTATATCCCATTTAAATGAATTAATTTTTTAATGCAATATTTTAAAGAGGAAAACACTATCTAAAAATTTACGTCTAAGGTCCAACCGATGTATATGATATCTTGCAGCGCTTTCTTCATAGCTTACATACTCAACGGGAGACATGTTTTTTTTTTTTTTTTTGTGCAATCACGTCCCCGACCACCCAAGGGGGAGCGGCGGGGTATGTGGGGATGATCCGGCAGATGGCCGGACCCACCCACTAAAAACCTCCAGGTGTACCTCTTCCGCCATAACTGGAGCTCACGGTACCGCCATTGGCATTACCCGTGAGCCCCGGCGGGTTGCACTCAGCCTCAGCCGACCGCCCTCCGACGACGGAAATGGTCCAGTACACAAGACCATTTCCCCACCATAGCCCTAGTAGCCGCATCAGGTCCCCTCACCCGCTACGGCTGGCTATCGGGAGGGAGAAGGTGAGCGTATCTCCTTCTCCGTCCCCCCCCCTCCGCCTACGGCGGATCGGTGCCGAGGAGGCGTCATCCTCCCGGCATCGCTCCGCTGCCTCCTTCTGCGACATACTCAACGGGAGACCTATAATCGAGAGTTCTCAACAACTTCTCTTGTACTCTTTCAATACTACTGATATGAACTTAAAAGTCTACTATCCTCTGACGCCTTCGACCTTCGCTTCCCCGTATTTTTAAAGCCGCTGTAACAAAGAACACGAATCACAAAATAAAATTTAATAAATATTTATCAGTCTTACAACAAACACGTTGTTTTGCTGCTTTCAACCGACTTCCAAAAGGTGGAGGTTTTAAATTTGTATGTTTTTTTGTGTCTTTGTTACACGATTGTTTGGACAGTTATGAATCGATTTGAAATATTCTTGTTTCATCTGATAAACGATACTTCAGAGGTGGTCCCATATAAATTTCATCGAAATCGATTAAGTACTTCATGAAAATTAAAAAATTATGAAAAAACATACATGAATACGGAGATTAATTACGTAAAGTCGGTTTTTTGAATGCTCTGCATTCGTGCATTATTATAGATGGATTTAATACGATGGTACGGAACCTTTCGTCTGCGAGTTCTACTCGAACTTGGCCGATTCTATTTAGTACTACCTTGCTAGCTATTATTATCTCAATTGAAAGAACAAACTCAACTGCTCATTTTAACACGGCTGATAAATTAGATGTTATCCAATTTTGTACCTTTTATTAACTACCGTAAAGCTTATTATTGAGGCTCACGGCTTGGGAGTGACGCATCTAAAAGTTAAGGTGTTTTAAGAATACTTGAGAGGTCAATAAGTTCACTGATTGAGTAATTTGATGATAATTCTAATGTATAAGAGATGTACATATGACAACCACTTTGGCGATGGGGAAAACTAAACGCCTCAGACGCCAGTGGTTGCGGGTTCGATTCTCGCACGGAACAAGAAAAAAAAATATTCCGTGTCTGGTTGTTTATCTATTTGTGTATTTATATTCTAGGTTACCCCCTAGTTCGCTACATGGTATCCCATAACACAAGCTATGTTTACTATGGGGCCATGTAGTTGGTGTGGTTTTCTGGGGATTTTATTTATTTATATCGGCACCATAAGTAGTATATAGCAGTAGGTAATTTCTCAATTCGATACCATGTTAAGACCACAGAACCAAAGATTCCATATTCTATAAAAATACATACTCTAAATGCCATATTGAAAGAAACTATCGATATAAGGGCCCGACTTATCGTTGTCGATGGTCACATGCTAACTCTGCTGAAAATTAAAGACATTACATACATACATAACCTCACGCCTGTCTCCCCTTGGGCAGAGATAAGGGAACACCAATTGCTTCGATCCAGACATACCTCTTTTGCTTCCTCCACGTTAATAATAATAATAAATACACTTTATTGTCAATCAGAACACAATACACAAACATTAGGTATACATGAAACAAGTATAGACAATATGGGCGGCCTTATCGCTCCAAGCGATTTCTACCAGGCAACCCGTTTACAGGACAACATTTTTATTACAATTAAAACAGGGAAGAGCTTAAAATATAACAGTTGGTTTCTTATCTTAAAATGTGAGAATATAAATATTTTTAATCAGAAGAATAAAATAACAATAACTACGCAACATATATTCGAGCCACAAATAAAGAAAATAAAATAATAATGAGTAATAATAATAGTTAAATATAACAAAATATACTTACTAGATACATATAACAGAGATAATAATTTACAGTTAATCAACAAAACAGTGAATGCATCGGCAGTTTAAATAACAGCAACATTGACAGAATAATATAATTTTTTCAAATTATTTTTAAAAGAACTTACAGTTTTCGCTGAGTGTAAATATGAAGGCAGGGAGTTCCACGTACTAGCTGCAAGTACAGTATATGACTTGTGGAACAATCCTGTACTGTGTTGAGGTATAGACAGATAGTGGTTATCATTAGAACGTAATGCACGATCATGTGTTTCGTGTCTAAATTTGAATCGTTCCTTCAAATACTTTGGCGTGTTCGGATTAAAAAGTATATTGTATAAAAGTGAGAGAATGTGAGTATTCCTGCGAAGACGAACTGGGAGCCACTTGAGCTTATCACGAAATTTGGAAACATGGTCATATTTTCGCAAAGAACGAAATAATCTTTTCATTCCTGATCGCCGGTTACGGGTACTTTTAACTAGGACCTTTTTAAGAACGTCGCCAATTTGATCGGCGTACTAGGGCGGCCCCTTCCGACAGCACCATCCATTCTTGCTCTGTACACCTCTTTAGTAAATCTACTTTCACTCATCCTTTCCAAATGTCCAAACCACCGTAGCCTTAATCACTACATCTTCTTTCAATCCGCATCTCTTTCTTATTTCACTATAGCGCAACCTATCACTCAATTTCACTCCACACATGCTTCTCAACGCTCTCATCTCCACAGCGTTAACCTTGCTTTCATGTCTCTTCTGCCACACCCAAGATTCACTACCATACATAAGCGTTGGCGCCAAAACTCCCTCAAGTACGGCAAGACGAGCCTTAATTGTACTTAATTTTAAAAAGACATGGGGACTGAAAACTGCTCGCGTCCGCAAGGTTTAGCCCTCGATGCCTTGTACGTGGTCCCTGGGTGGTGCTAAACGAGCAGTAAAATCTGGTGGTAGGCTTCGGCCGTGGCTTGTCACCACCCACTAGACAAAACCATGCCGCCAAGTAACCTAGTTGCGTTCCGGCATGATGTCTAGTGTAGCCATTGAGGAGGATAGGTCTGAGTAATCGTGCTGCATCGGAGAACAGTTTTCAACTCGTAGGATAATGACTCACCGGGTAACTCGTTTTGGAGGGTAGCGGGATCCGAAGCACGGTGCACCGCTGGCCGACCGCAGGTAGTAGGGGGCCCAAGTAGCATGCCAGCCACATGCGAAAGGCTGCCCCGCCACCTCGCGAAAAATCCCGGGAGGCTCCATCGTGCCGGTTGGCGACCGGTTAGAGAGGACCCGATGGCGACCTCGGGGGGGTTCGGGCGTCCCCGCAGTCTCCAGGCGAGTTCCCCAATGGTGCGTTGTTTCCTATGAGTTGCTTGGTTCCATTTGCAGCGCTTCACTCAACTTCTATTCTCCTCCCTATTCACTCCACTACCAATTCACAATGAAAGGTCCTAAAAAGAGTACGGTTCAACAGCGGTTGCACTTCCTCTCCCTTAAAGTGCACTTCTGTAACATCCGAGGAGTGCACTCCAATCTGAATGATGTCCACCACCATCTTGAGACGGAGAGACCACACCTACTCTTTCTAACGGAGACGCAGATCTGCGATCCGTCAGACTCGGCATACCTTGGTTACCCAGGCTATATCCTGGAGTCCCTTTTCCGCCCGCACGCCGGGGTGTGCATGTATGCCAGTGACGCGATCTGTTGTCAGCGTCTCCGTTACTTGGAAGTGCCGGACCTTTCAGTCATGTGGGTTCACATAGATACTGGCCTAGACCAAGTGGTTTACGCCTGTATCTATCGTTCACATAGCGGAGATCGGGAGACAACGAGGCTTATGGAATACCTTGGCAATACAGCAGATAAGATTCAGCAACGTTTTCCCACGGCGCAGTTGGTGTTTCTGGGGGATTTTAATGCTCACCATGGGCAGTGGTTATACCCGTATCAGGACACTGACCATGCTGGCAGAGAGGCCTTTAAGTTTTCGCTGACTTATGGTCTCTCACAGCTTGTTAACGAGCCTACGCGCATTCCCGACGTTGCTGGCCACACTGCGTATTGCTTGGACCTTCTGCTGACAACCGATCCTGACAGATACTCGGTGTCCGTCACTGCACCTTTAGGGACATCCGATCACTGTATGGTGAAATCTGTATCGCTGTACTCGCCACCTGACACCCGCCCAAAAGGCTCCAGGCGAGTATGACGTTACAAGTCAGCAGATTCGGATGAAATGCGACATTTCTTCGCATCTTATCCATGGCGGCAAACTTGTTTTACATCAACCGATCCATCGTGCTGCGCTGATGCTGTCTCAAGTGTGATAGTTCAAGCAATGGAGTACTTCATTCCCCACGCTGATCTATCCCTTGAAACCAAAGCTCGCCCATGGTTTAATACTGCTTGCCTAGCCGCTGAAAAGCGAAAGCGGGAAGCATACAAAGCCTGGGCAAATGCTCGCAGAAGCAAAGCCCTGGATTCGCATGAACTTAAGAAAAGATACAATGATGCCGCCAAGTCCTGCAAAAAGGTAATCAAAAGAGCTCGTTTTGCCCACATAGGCCGTATCGGAGACAGAATAGCAGCATACCCTTCAGGCAGTAAAGCTTTCTGGTCCCTTGCCAAGTCGGTCGAAACGAACTTTTGTCGCCCGTCGCTGCCACCACTGAGGAAACCCGATGGTTCTCTGGCCCATACTTCTAAGGAGAAAGCAGATTTATTTGCTAGTATCTTCGCAGAAAATTCTCGTCTAGATTGCCAAGGAAAAATCCCACCCCAATTACCTCAGTTCGGACCTACAATGGGTACCGTTCACATTCGCCAAAAGGAGGTTCTTAAATGCTTGCTGCACCTAGACGAGAACATAGCTAGTGGTCCAGACGGTATTCCTGCAGTGGTCTTAAAACGCTGCGCAGCTGAGTTGTCTCCCGTTTTGACGCGTCTTTATCGACTTTCATTGGAATCCGGTAAGGTTCCCAAGTCCTGGAAGCTTGCTAACGTACAACCAGTACCAAAGAAGGGAAGCCGTGCCGATCCTGTCAACTACCGACCAATTTCAATCACTTCCATACTTTGCAAAGTCATGGAACGTGTATTGAACAATCGACTCCTGGCATATCTCGAGGCCAACGAGCTCCTAAGCGATAGCCAATATGGTTTCCGCAACGGGCGCTCGACCGGCGATCTTCTCGTGTATGCCACTCACTTATGGAGCGAGGCCTTGGAGGGTCATGGTGAAGCAATAGCTGTATCCTTAGACATTTCCAAGGCCTTTGACAGAGTCTGGCATGATGGTCTCTTAAGTAAGCTTCCAGCTTATGGCATACCGATTGGGCTCTGCGACTGGATATCTGATTTTCTGAGGGAACGGTCAATTCGAGTAGTCTTAGATGGCTTCTCCTCCGACCAAATGGCGATTAATGCCGGGGTACCTCAGGGATCTGTTCTCTCTGCAACATTATTCTTGCTGCACATTAATGACCTTTTAACACCGGGCATTATTAGTTATGCTGATGACAGCACTGTTGTAGAGAGATACGTATCCAATGCGCGAGCGAGCCTCCTTGAAATCCAGAGTTTAAGAAAGTCAATGATTGAGCGCGTTGATTTGACCTTACGGAAAGTATCCGATTGGGGTGAGTCGAATGTGGTCAAATTCAACGCGTCCAAAACTCAGGCGTGTCTATTCTCCGCAAAAAAGAGCACCTTCACATTAACGCCCACTTTCCAAAATGTATCTGTCCCCATCACTGACCATCTAGGGCTTTTAGGCGTAACTATAACATCTAGTTTAAACTTCGGTCAACAAATTGTGTCCATGGCTCAAGTAGCTTCGAAAAAGTTGGGAATCATCTCGAAGGTACGGCGGTACTTCAGCCCTGCACAGCTTCTTAACTTATATACAGCTCAAGTGCGATCATGCATGGAGTACTGCAGTAATCTTTGGGATGGTTCAGCCAAATATCAACTAGAAGCGCTGGACTCCGTTGACCGAAGAGCCCGTAAATTAATTAACAACGTCGACCTTACGACCAAAAAACTACAGACCCTAGAGCATCGTCGTAAGGTTGCCTGTTTAACCGTGTACTACAGGATACATTTTGGTGAGTGCGCGAGTGCTCTGTTTGAGCAAATTGAACCCTCACCCTTTTACCATCGGACTACTAGACGCAGACAGAACTTCCATCCGTATGTGGTTGATATTCCGAAAAGTCGAACTAAGCGCTTTGACAGTTCCTTTTTGATACGGGTCGCCAAGGTTTGGAATGAACTGCCTGCGTCTATTTTCCCTGACCAGTATAGTCCTAGTACTTTTAAGCGTCGAGTGAATAGGTTTCTCGTGGATGGACGTGTACCACCTTAGTCTTCATGTTCACTTAACATCAGGTGTCATGGAAGACAAACGTCCCATCCATATTTTATAATAAAAAAAAAAAAAAAAAAAAAAAACATTAATCCGTTTGTTTTTAATTTCAGATTATGCAGTTTAGACCGCATACACAAATCAGAGAAAATAATATCGATACTCCCAGCATCGCACCAGAGGCGATTAGAAAAGTACAAGACCTACCTCACTAAGTTTAAAAAGTGCTTAGATATCAACAACAGCGTTGTACATCTGATAATAAAGGATGTGGACACTATGTTCGAGAATGTGGATCATAGTGGAATGGATACGAACGGAACGAATGGAACGGAAAGTTATGGATGCAATTATAATAGCTGTGAGATTGCGTCGCAGAAGCAGCATAAGATGCAGCATGATGTTGAAAAGGTTTAGTAGAGATTATCAGATTATTTAGTAGTTTATACAGGGTGACTGGTGACAAACTTTAGATACTGAAGGAGAGCACTCTGTACTCGATTCCGACCATAATTATGTAATAAGATTAAGTACTTAATTTTTCACAAAAATTCCCTATAAATAAATACTACTATTTTACTATTGACTTTACATAGAACTGAGTCAATCGCGGCACGTGACCTAGCGTAACCATGCGTTGCGTAATCAACTATTTAACTTTCGGTTAAGTTTACTCAGTAAATAATTAATATTTATTATATTTTTCTCTTCATGTATGATCTCAAACTATCACGTCCTTGAATTTTAAAATCACCCTTCAGTCACCCTGTATAAAGTCTATCAAATCCACGTGGGGCCGGCTTATTGCCCTAGGGACAAAAGGGTTGTCGTATAAGGCGACTGCTCCGAGTAGTGTCCATTTGCAAGGACCCTTTAAGAGACCACGAACATACGGTTTCATTCCATCTCACCTGGTAGAAAGTGATTATAAGTTTTAGCTAGTTCTGTTCTAAAACCGTGTTCTTGTCACCTACGACCCCTTCATCTCTTAGAATCCGGTTGAAATAAATAACATTTAAATAAAATGCAACAGGTGGATGTTGAAATTGTAAAGTAACATAAAAAAGTATTTTTCCAATTACTTTATTTAATACATCATCATTACAACATTTAGGTTGTCTGATAGAGATCGCTCTAGAGCGATAAGACCGCCTTTTGTACATTGTTGTCCTTTTATGTTTATCTGTATTTTTTTATAAACAATAAAGAGTAAATAAATATATAAATAAATAGAACTCTTTGTAATGAACCCACTGCAGGGCTATGAATAAATAAATAAATAAATATTTCTGACACTCACACAACATTATCTAGCCCAAATTAAGTTTCTTAAAGAACTTGTGTTATGGATACTAGATAACTGATATACTTAAGAAATATATAAACATACATATTGAATAAATACATATTTTTTATTAGAATAAACTTAAATAAACATATAAACATCCATGACTTGACGACTAATATCTGTGTTCATCACACAAATATCCGCCGCCGCCGGGATTCGAACCCAGGACCTCTGGCATAGAAGGCAATGTATGTTACCACTACACCAGCCGGCCCTCCTTGGGTCGAAATTGGAAATTTGAAGTATTGTTGGTTCATCAAACAATACCTAACGACTACTGTATATAAGTATACAGCACCCGGGACCGACTGCTCAAGGTGCCCTCACAAGCATGGAAATCGCCGTGAGAAATGAACGTCCGGCGGTCACACATCCAAGTACCAACAAGGCCCAGCGTTGCTTACCCTGCTATATCGATAATATACACAGAAGCCACTGCGCCGTGATGACTTTAATGCATGTTACCGCGTTATTCTATCCCCTATCACTGCAATAGTCTCTCTTCACCTTTATAATGCCTCCAAATTTGTCAAACGTGACAGCATATGGTTTTATAACCTCTGGTGTTCTGCCTACCCCATAAGGGATACAGGCGTGAAGTTATGTATGTATGTATGTTAATTAATGATTTTTAACAATTGTCTCCATCAGGTGCAGTCAGTACTAAAGAACATTGTAAGAGATTGGAGTGACATGGGCTCCGCTGAAAGAGAGCAGTGTTACAAACCAATTTTAGACGAGATTGAAGAAAGGTTTCCTTTGGATGTTTATGGGTATGTATTATTGTTACCGGCAATCTGTATAATCCGGTATTCTGTACAATACATAGGTAATGTAGCGATAAAGCCTCTGTCCCTTAACTGGCTCTTACAGTATGCCCGGGAAAAGAAGCAGCTGGTTTATTCTACATTTTTCTTTTAATATTGTCTTAAGTTTTCGCGATTCATACTATTAAATAAAACACTTTTTAACCGGATTTATCGCGTATATTTACATTTTAAATTTTGACTCGACGTTTCGGTGTCTTTGCAGAACCCGTGGTCACGAGCGTCCGGTACCGAAAAATCCGGTTAAAAAGTGTTTCAATTAATTTTTCTTTTACTCCCAGTCCAGGGCGGAAGAATTTTGTTTCTTTTTTTTTTAATTATTGTTTCAATAGACAATTTTTATTTTAATTACTTGCTCTTATTATTAATTGACAGTGAACGGAAGCAGATTAAGATAGTGGTGCCGGGCGCCGGGCTCGGCAGACTGGCTTGGGAGATAGCGGCTCGCGGGTTCACTTGTCAAGGCAATGAATTTTCGCTGTTCATGCTGTTCGCAAGCAACTTTATACTGAATAGGTGTCATGAGGTGAGTGTGGTTTGGTTTTGATGGCTGAAATATGTAAATTAATAAGTATTTCGGACATTAACATATCATTATCTAGCCCCAATTGAGTTTCTTAAAAATAATAGACACATACAGGGTGTGTTAAGACTGAGCCATATTTTTAATATTGCTTTTTATCTTTTTGCGCCACCTATCAACCTTTAAACGGTGCTCAGTCTTAACACACACACCCTGTATATACCTATTTGTATTATTAAATAAAGTTAAAATTTTCCTAATATTAATAATATGTATACAACGTTAATATTTGTTTATGCGATACCTATCACACGGGTCCACTATTTTCAGCAATACATTATAATATTGTCTTAAAAATTCAGCAAGTTTCAAGCCTCTTTAGTGTGTTGGTTTTGTCGCGCGAGTGAGGACATAGTTACCTACTACTCGACGTAGGTACCGTAGAGGGGACCGTTAGGCGGCAATTCTACGAAATATAAAGATTTTAAATATCAGAAAAACATTTATTATTAACTGTTTTAGCATCTATTTTATGAATATAAATATCGTTTATTAGGTTGGTGGCAGAGGAGTGTAGCAGAAACTCGGGATCCTGATACTTTTGGGGCAAAAACAAACTTTAGACTGAGAAAATTATCTGACGGACAACCCGCGTCATTTTTTACTATTTTACTTTTAATCTTTTCAAATGTAATTCTTACATCTGCCGTAAGGTCGGTTTGCGCTTATAAACTCTTTATTTACAAAATGTAAGGCTACTCAAAACCTTACGATACCTACATGCATCCTGGGATCGCGTACGAAACACGTGCGTGTGAGTGTGTACATTATTTAAGATTTAATCTGAAGAGATTATTGAGTTAAAATATGAGACGGTATAAAAACTTATCAATTCTGTTACCAATTCTGAACAAACCGTTTTCAGGTTTCGTATAAACGAAAAATAAATGACACCAACTACATGGCCCCAAAGTAAGCATAGCTTGTGTTATGAGATACCATTAAGCGAACTAGGGGGGAACCTAGAATATAAATACATAAATGGATAAACACCCAGACGCGGAACATTTTTTTTCTTGTTCCGTGCGGGAATCGAACCCGCAAACACTGGCGTCTGAGGCAGATAGGTTTACCCCATCGCCAAAGTGGTCGTCAAAAAACGTTTTATATTCAATATGTATGTATGTTTATATTATTTCTTACATTCATGTATCCATTATCTACCATCCATAACAACAAAAGTTAATTACTTAATATGTGCTTACGTAACGTGGTGTCATCTATCAACTTATTACTTGTTTCATAATCCAGGTAAACGAGTACACAGTCCACCCGTGGGTCCACCAATACGTGAACAATATAACCTGCGACCACCAGCTATTGGGAGCGAAGTTTCCAGATGTCTCTTCGCAGCAGAAGCCGGGTGACTGTTTTTCCATGATCGCTGGCGATTTTTTGAAGGTCAGTTTTGTTTTTTTTTTTTATAAGTGACTAAACCAGCGTTTGACCTCAATCTCACCTGATGGTAAGTGACGATGAGGTCGAAGATGAAAGCACACGGGTTTAGGAAGAAACTGGCTCTTTATACAATATTGCCGGAACACATTACCGCCGGAGCGGTAACATTTGGCGGCAGACTTTATATAAAGGGTGGTCGCTAGCCAGGCGGACCCAGAAGGGATCCTACCACCAAGCATTAAATGATTTAATGAAAATTATTAAATGATTTGTCTTATTTACCGGATTAATCGCATTTAAGCACTCATATCTTTGTTTAACAACATATGTACTAATTAACAATTTACTCACACATTGAGATACAATTAAAACACATTGAACTAAAGTAGGTACAGCTTATTTCTAAAGAAATTTCTTCCGGCAGACCCAAGACGTTGGTGAAAATGCATAAAAGTGTGCGCTATAGTGCGCTGTATATTTTACATTTTAATTATTTTTGATATAAGTATTCCCGGGGTCTGAAAATTCCGAAACCGAAACGACCGAATCGTCGATTTAAAATTTAAATAATACATACATAACTTCACGCCTGTATCCCTTATGGGTTAGGCAGAACACCAAAGGCTATAAAACCATCTGATGTCATGTTTGACAAATATGGAGGTATTATAATGGTGAAGAGAGGCTATTGCAGTGACGGGGGTCAACCCATCGATCGCAGAAAAGCCAATAAATCCTCTGTCAGTTAACTGACTTACAGTATGCTTGGGAAGAGAAGCAGGTAGGACATTCTATGTTTTTCTTTCGCTACCAGTCCATATAATATAATAATATTAAACGCGATTATATCCGGTTATAAATCCGGTATTTCATGTAATAAAACATAATGAAATTTTTATAACAACCTTTCTTCTTGCTTTGTTAACTAAGGCTGGCGCCTTCATAGTACTCACACATATGCAATTTCGCTATACAGTTTGTTCAAAACTTAATGATTTTGATTCAAAATGCGACTCTAATCTAATTTAAGTGTTGACTAGAGGTTTAAGTAAGATGGGCGCGTTGTAGATAAATGAAAAATATGTATTAATAGTTGTAATTTATTATTATTATTACATTATTGCTCTTATCTTGCATTTATATTATGCAGGTGCGATCGATTTATGATTAACTATTTTAGAGCGCTATTAGGCATTGTTTATATTTTTATTATTGACAAATACGGTCGATGGCATATGCTGCCAATTACTAAATACACACACTTTTTGCGTTCACCGCAAATAAATAATCATACGCGAGCACAAGATCACGCTGTATTTATAAACAGTAGAAAAAGTTAAACAATATCTGTCTCTTTCACACTCATAAGCTAAACCGCGCGCGAGAGAGACGGGCATACTTTTCATGATCCGCATACAGTATGACGTCACGCCACGCGCTTATTCACAAACAACACACAAGAGCAATGTGTAAATATGTTGAAGGCGCAAAGGGTTCATCCCAGTGCCCATACATCGCCTGGCTTTTATGCCCACCATATAAAGTTGATTCTTTTATTATTTTTAGATAGTATAATAAGCTGAAAGAGTAATGTTACTATTGATGTCGTGTTAAGAAACACAAGTTGGAATTATCCACCATGTAACAACATGGGCCTGATGAGCCGATGAAAATGTTAGAAAAATATAAAAAACTGTATTTTTTTATAATTTTATTCTTTTTCATATATTATCAAGGATCCATAATGAACAAGACGATAACGGTAAAAAGAAAAACGTAGAGCATTCATTCACAAAGTAGTAGCAAAGGAATAAAAATGTTTCAGCCGGCCGCTGCTATTAATCAGTTGATTTGTCAGTTTGACAGTTGGCATGACTTGTGTAGTTCATTTTGGGAAGAACGCAGTCTGTTATGTAAAAAAATAATAGAAAACTATAAATTAACTTAAAAATAATTTAGGTTTTCTACTTTTTACTGTTTAATGTTTGCACTATTTTTACTTGTTCACAACGTTTTTGTTTATTTTTAATTTCATATCAACATGATGATGATGTTTCCGAACGCAACTTGTTTATTTTACTCTTTTTTGATCCCAGTAGATACCTACATAATCAATACAACATTTTATTTATTTAGATTTACCGATTACACAACAAAACTTACGCAATATTCATTAAATTAATTAATATTTATGTATTTAATCTTTTGATTATTTTTATAGTTTGGGCTTAAAAGCCAGGACTAAAATTATGCCTTTAGGTATAGCAGTAAGCTATCGACTGATAAAAATATTTGATCAAACGTGTTAAAACATCCAAGAAATTGGCGCCTACAAACCTATATAATAATCTCTCGAGGCGGTTTTCCCCGCTTAACTTTTTTGAACCTAGTACCTACCTATAAATATACTTAAAAAAACTTTTTTAAATCGATTGATCAATCTCCAGGTATATACAGAGGCAGAAGAATGGAACTGCGTGGCTACTTGCTTCTTCATAGATTGCGCTCCGAATGTCATTGAGTTCATCGAGAGGATATACGCCATTCTGCAGCCAGGGGGATTCTGGATCAACCTGGGGCCTTTGCTCTATCATTATAGGTAAGTTTGTCGTGTTAAGGAGTAAGGAAAGATCTTTGTTTCACAGCTTTATCGCTATTGGTCACTATACTGACTGAGTGACTGACAGACAACGTACAGCCATAAAAACAGGGAGGGAAGATTTGAAAAAGATTTCTGAATAGTTGGCTTATTGCATCATGGAAGGAATTTCTGAAATTGCCACAGAATAGATAGTCCTGGGGGGGGGGTTCAGAACTATTTAGTATAAATCAACTTAAAAAAGCAAAAAAAAACGTTAAGTTTACTTGTGATCAGGTGAATTTAAAATGAAACGTGGAAGAAAAAAATACACAGGGTGACTGGTGGGTCACTTTCAAAATTCCAGGACGTAATAGTTTAAGATCATACATGAAGAGAAAATATAAATATTAATTATAGGACGACTGGTTGATGTAGTGGTAACATACATTGCCTTCTATGCCAGAGGTCCTGGGTTCGAATCCTGGCGGCGGCGGATATCGGTGTAATGATCACAGACATTAGCCGTCAAGTCATGGATGTTTATATGTTTATTTAAGTTTATTCTAATAAAAATATGTATTTATTCAATATGTATGTATATATATTTCTTAAGTATATCAGTTATCTAGTATCCATAACACAAGTTCTTTAAGGAACTTAATTTGGGCTAGATAATGTTGTGTGAGTGTCAAAAAAAAATATTTACTGAGTAAACTTCTATGAAAGTTAAAGCATTCATTACGCAACGCATGGTTACATTAGCGTAGTACAATAGATACCTAGCGGGTGGTGGTGTGCGTGTGGCGGGAACACTGTGTGTGTGTGTTGACTGAGGCGACGCGTCGGGAAAAGTGTAGTAAGGTCTCTTTATTTATTCTTAAGGTTTTCTGATGAAAAATTAAGCCTACTTTTATTACATAATTTATGATCAGAATTGAGTACAGAGTTGCAAATTTGTCACTAGTCACCCTGTATAGAATATAAATTAAAAAAAAAAAGAAAACATAATATATAATAGCACTCAGCATGGCGTGTTTTATTTCAATGTTTCAGTGACATGCCGACGGAAAACAGTATAGAGCCACCCTACGACATTTTGCTGGAGATCATCAAGGATGTTGGCTTCGATATTGTGGTGAGTGTACGGTTCAGCCGCACATACCTATCGCTCGGTCAGCATTTTTACCTTAATTTCATAATTTTATTACTAATCGAATCCGTTCACGCATCATTATCAATCAGCGCGTTCGTGTACTCACTAGCTTTTAATTATCAGCAATATATTTTTACTTTTACCTAAAGTACCATCATTTATTTATTATCAGCAGCAGAAATTCAAGGTCTAACGTACAGTGAGCAAATGATTTTTCTTAATCAAGATTAACTAAGGAGAGCCGGGGGTTAGAATTGTTTTCAGGTGATATGCGTGATGATTTTGCTTGGTGGTAGGATCCCTTCTGGTCCGCCTGGCTAGCGACCACCCTTTATATAAAGTCTGCCGCCAAATGTTACCGCTCCGGCGGTAATGTGTTCCGGCAATATTGTATACCACCTAAGGCCACCTATTTGTACTTAAAAATTTGTTTCTCTAAATACATTGTATATCGTAATTTTATAGTTGTGCAATAAAGAGTTTTTATTATTATTATGTATACTTATAACTACACGCCTTTCGGCGGAAAAGACCCGACAATCGGACCAGTCGGTCGGGGATCAGGGCAAGAGAGACAGAAACCGGCGAACGATTCGGGCAGTCTCGAGCAATTATTATTATTATTATTTATTATTATATTATTATTATTATTTTGTATACTTATAACTACTCGCCTTTCGGCGGAAAAGACCCGACAATCGGACCAGTCGGTCGGGGATCAGGGCAAGAGAGACAGAAACCGGCGAACGATTCGGGCAGTCTCGAGCAACACCGCTTTTTGCATGCGTGCTGGAAGCGAACCGCCGCCGAATCCCAGCCTTATTATTATTATTATTATAAAGAGCTAGTTCCTTCCTAAACCCGTGTGCTTTCATCTTCGACCTCATCGTCACTTACCATCAGGTGAGATTGAGGTCAAACGCGGGTTTAGTCCATTATAAAAAAAAAAAAGTTCAAAATTTAAAATCTTAGTGACTTTGCCGCAATGAAATTGTTTGAGCTACCATGTACATGTCATATTTCATGTTTTTGTTGTTTATCAGATATCATCTTGACAACCACTTTGGCGATGGTGTTCGCCTGTCTGCCTCAGACGCCAGTGGTTGCGGGTTCGATTCCCGCACGGAACAAGAAACAAAAAAATGTTTCGTGTCTGGGTGTTTATCTATTTATGTATTTATATTCTAGGTTCCCCCTAGTTCGCTACATGGTATCCCATAACACAAGCTATGCTTACTTTGGGGTCATATAGTTGTTGTGATTGTCTAAGGATTTTATTATTATCATGTATCAGAGAAGATTGCGAATAGTTCCGCAAATACAAACCCAAAATTTTTAAATAATTTTTCTCAATTTCTCACTGTATTGTACGAATATCAGGCGATTAAAAGGCTGTTTTTTTTTTAAATTTGCAATTTTCAATGGTCGTTATTTATGCCGTTAGTGCTTTAAGTATAGAGATATGTGTATGCAATGTGCAACTCTTACCCTATTTATTTATAATAACCTAATCTGAAGTCGTCGTGGCGCCGTGGTTACTGTGTGTATCATACGATATCACAGGTTAAGCAACGTTCGGCGCGGTCGGTACTTGGATGGGTGACCGCCGACCATTCATTTCTCACGGCGACTTCCGTGCTTCGGAGGGCACGTTAAGCAGTCGGCCCCGGGTGCTGTATACTTGTATACAGTAGTCGTTAGAGTTTGTCAGAAGCCGTATCGGCACCCTGAAAATTCTGACATCCACCACTCAGCACTGGGCCAGCTTGGTGGATTATGGCCTAAAACCTCCTCATCACCCAGGGGAGAGACTCATACCCTGCAGTGGGCTCATTACAAAGAGTTGTGGTGATGAACCTAATCTATTTTTAACTTAATTGTTACAGAAAGAAAAAACAGGTGTGAAGACGAAATACGCACAAAATCCAAACTCCATGATGCAGCATGAATACGATTCAGTGTTCTTCGTGTGTAGAAAGCCTTATTGTTGATTTAAGTTTATTAGGTTTTTGATAAACATGTGAAAAAGCCTTTAAACAGGCTCGTACATGCGATATTGAACCTAAACGTTGTATTATAAGTGTTTATTATTGTATTAACAAAGACTTGTATGTACAGTCACATGCATTTATAAGTATACGTTGATAAAGTTGCAAAGAAATGTAATTGGTAGATTATTTTTCAAAAAGAAGTGTCACATGTTGTCCTCAAAATAAAGTAATCAGCAAAGTTAGTCAAAATTGGGTATACATTTTCTTCATTATAACGTAAAGCAACATCAAAATATACAACACATTCATAAAATTTTATTTGTGTATGTTCTACAGTTCTTATAACTTTCAAGGCAATATACAATCTATAGTGTCCGTGGTGTAGTGGCATAGACGCAAATGTGCCAATAATGAGGTCGCAGGTTCGATTCCCGCACTGAACAAGAAAAATCGTTCCGTGTCTGGGTATATGTATTTAACTGTATATGTATTTAAATTCTAGGTCCTCCCTAGTTCGCTAGGTGGTGTCCCATATCACATGCTAGCCTTACTTTGGGGTCATGTACTTGGTGTGATTTTAATTTATTTAATGTGCAAAAGCTATACACATATAAAACTGCAGCAGTTTTAAAATGTTCTCTTTTAAACATCTAATATTTACATTTCTTTGCAGCCTTGTCAACGTATACTTATCAAATAACGTGACTGTACATGATTGGAGATTGTAAAAGAAATGTCTTAGGCTCGTTTTAGGAAAGTGTTCTTAAGTGTTGATCAAGACTCGATAATAGATTGAGCTCGTTTTTCGTAAACCTGTGTGTAGTCATCTTCTACCTCATCTGCATTTAACATTAACTGAGGTTGAGGTTTGACGCGGGTTTAGTAAGCTATTAAAGAACTTCTTTGGAGAGCTTCCCTGCTGGACTGGGAGCAAAATAAAAACATAGAATATGCCAGCTGCTTCTCTTCCCGGGTAAAACTCAGTTAAAAGACAGAGGTTTTATTGGCGTTTCTGCGGGCGATAGGCTGACAACCTGTCACTGCAATCATCTCTCTCATCATTATAATATCTTCGAATTTGTCCAATGTGACATCGGATGGTTTTATAGCATCTAGCGTTCTGCCTACCCCATAGGCGTGAAGCTATGTATCTTTCAAAAAATCTATACTTGAATAGAGTTCAAATCTAAGTTAGGTTTTACAGTAACAGTCCTAAGACCGTATTATCTTGATCCGTGTCAGATAATACCCGAAAACTTAGAATTTGAACTTTTAGTTACTCCTATCGATATCGATTTCTTGACGGTTCTCTCCGAAGAATTGACAGCTAATCTATGTTTGGAGTCTTGATCTACGGATAATACGGCCCTAAGATATATACTCTGTAGAAATAATTCAATGCAGTAAACGGGCAGTTCGAAATGTCAAACAGTTAAATAATGATTCCATTTAAAATCTTCGTAGTGTAAGTACTGAATGAGAATGATTGAAATTGAATGGATCTTTTTCATTCGTTAAATTCGTTCATACGTAAATTTGATGTGTTTACTTTATCTTAACAGTATTTTCAATGAAAATTATTAATTACAAAACAGGTTTAGTGCTTTAAAACGGTCACAGTTGACGTAAAATTAGTTTTTCTTGTTAATTTTTAGCTACGGAAAAGTAAGTTGCGTAAAGCAACTCTAGAAATAATAAAATGAAAGTATATTTTTTTTTACTAAATTGGCGAAATCTATACTAATATATAAAGCTGAAGAGTTTGTTTTTTTGTTTGTTTGAACGCGCTAATCTCAGAAACTACAAGTGGGATTTGAAAAATTCTTGTTGCATTTGATAGCCCAACCCTTGAGGAAGGTTATAGGCTATATTTTATCCCGAAACTCCCACAGGATCAAAAGTTACGCGGCTAAAACCGCGCGCGGTGGCTAGTTATTCATAAAAGAAAAACCTTTGGTCACTTAAACCACATCACTATTATTTTTCTTCCCTAAAGTGGGCACAATGGAACTGACATTTTACTGCATTGAATTATTTTCCGGTCTTAAAATACAGAAGATATCTTTAGAATGATTCTGTTAAATCTTCTAAATAATAAACACATTCTTTTGTATAGCAAGAAAATTTCACAAACGATTTGATAATACCATTACGTATTCTTTAAATTTGATAGTCAAATAGCGTGATTTGACGCAGGCGTCTAAGAAAAATAATAGTATAAAATAGGTATACTAAAAAAAAACACGAAATAGACAATTCTGTCAATTCGTCCATAAGTGTGCATAATCTGCTTTTATGTTATTTTTAAGCGTATTAGTATTGACAATAGTTCTTTCATTGAATATTAACATTATACACTATGTTCTTTTTGATATCCCATAACTTTGAGGTTTTGTTGCTTACTAAAAAATAATACTTTTTTCCGAAGAATATGTGGTTCAAAAGTGTATACTTTCCAAGATATCATCAATCTTAATATAATGAGTTCATAAATCAACCTTGTAAAAATACTTCATTTTTACATTAATGAGAGGTTTTCTGACAGCTCATTAAAAAAACAAAACTGTTCAAAATTGGTACAAAAGGCTTCGATAGATGGCGCTTTACAAAAGGCGAAGGCGAAGAATTTATTCCACACTGCGTTTTTAAAAGTAAAATAAATTAATTGACGCCTGTATCAGAAATTGAACGTATAAATAAACATAGATGGTAGATACCACTTACCTACATTATACTATAGAGACTTAACGCCTTCGGCTTTTTAAAAGTGCCATCTATAGAGGTTTTTTGAAGTAATTTTTATGAGCTGTCAGAAAACTCCCCATTCAATAGACGCGTGTCACTGAAGCCATACAATAAGCAAAAAGACGTGTGACACTCGGAGACTGCCGCGGTAAAGCTATTGCATAGCATTTTTTATCAACTTATGCAATTATAATTATTTATTTATTTTATTAATGCAGTAATGTTTGATCTAATATGAAGTTCCACAAGTTCCTAGTAGATGGCGCTGATTGTTTATTAAAGCCCGCATGTAAAGTTATGAAATCAAAGTATCACCGCTGTGCCGGTCGGAGTGGGGGGTGTTAGGTTTTTTTCTGGATTCGGTCGCCACGCTCAAGGCCCGCGATAGAAGCTATGCAATAGCTTAAAAAATCATTTTTAACATTGAAGAACGTTGCATACAATGTACAACGCAAGACTTTGCGAACTGTACCTGTGCATTGCAATAAAAAAGGGATAGGAAATGCCACATTGTCATACTTCACATAAAGGTTTACATAAGATGTTTCGACATAATTGAATTATTTTGTATGAAAAAAAAAATATTCACATGTTATTTGATGCTATTACAAGGTCCCATTAATAACCTAAAGTTATGGGAAATCAAAAGGAACACTTTGTATATAATTCAATGAAATTTGACAATTTATTTAATTATTAAAGCCTATGCTAAACCCTTGTGTTTCATACTCGACCTCATCACTTTACACTAAGAAAAAGTGAGGTTATAACCGCGTTGTACAGTCACATTGAATAATATGTATACATTTTCATTGGAATTTGAACTTTATCATAACTGAATAAGTTGCGCAGTGTGTACATATTAATGTACGTGACTGTACAACAAAGTCAACAAAGCTTAAAACACTCTTAAATCGCCGATAAAGTTTCTCATTTGTTGTCTATACAGGGTTGTTTTTTGGTCACCAGCCAAATTTAAATATTAGTTTCTTTGATACAATATAAACGTACCTGCATATTTATTTTAGCGTCACATAGTACAAAAAAGAAGAAATATGGAACCACAACTTTTTTTTTTAATAGTCGCCGTTAATGTACATGGCAACCACGAGGCGGAATTTCATTGGTAATACTACTACGTAGTGGGTATTTAGAGTGACCATGTTTTGCTTAATATTTTAGCGGATATATTAGTTTCCTTGTAAAAAAAAATTATACTTTTTTTGCAAACATTGTTTTTATAAATGATATTTATTGCGTAAAAAAAATTTGGCCGGTCACCACAAATCAACCCTGTATAATATGTAGACCAGAAGCCATATTATAATAAAACTAAACGCGCCAAACATCTACTCTCCTCTGAAGTTGTATTATATGGGTTTAGGAAAAATCTGGCTCTTTACAAAGCTTTGCCGGAACGCATAATTCCTAGTTCGGTGAAATTTGGCGGTAGATTTCATATTAAGGTGTTCGCTACGTATTCGAAGCCTGAAAGGATCTTGCCACCAATCCGGGCTTACTCGGATTAGTCGCTTTTGACGAAACGCTTATCCAAGGGCGATCACAACAACAGCGGATATTATTTTTTCAGCTATTAAAATATAATATTTATTTTAGATTCTTAACTTAAAAGAAACGAACCGCTCGGATACCTACATAAGACTAATAATAATACATTTAAATAATATACAAATATCACAATGACTAAAACTAGTTAAAAACAAAAGGCAATTCACAAAACGAAAAATTCGAACTTTTGCAAGCACAGAATCGATGTTCTGTTATCGTATTTATTATTTTATGTGATTTTCAAAAAAGTCTGATTACTAAAGTAAATTTAAAAATAGAATACGCCGCCTAATTTGTCTGGGATTAAAAGTAAAACAGGGCTGGTTTTGATCGCGCCAAATATGTAGTTCAATCTGAAGTTAGCTGCGAGACGCTTCGCGCAGGATTTTTGTTATAGTTGAATTGTTTTCAATTGATTTTCGTGACAGTTCAAAATTGACAACCTCAGTGACGTTGCCGCAACGAATTTGTTCGATCTTCCATTCGATTGCTTTTACAATTTACATATCGAATCAGCAGTGCTAGCACGGATCTTTTGTCGATCGTAAGTTTACGAATGCTCGTATAGTATGGAGACGGTTTTGCAAGCAATAATTGAAATCTATCCATTGCCGCACGGTCAGCTTAAATAAATGTGTTCCTTGTTAATTTTGAATGTTTGTTAACACGTTCTACTCTTAAATAACTGTAAAATAAAAAATTACATTGTTACTAAAAACTTGCAACCCACTCCATACTATACGAGCATTCGTAAAATTACGATCGACAAAAGATCCGTGCTAGCACTGCAGTTGGTGAAAAAAATGTATTGAGACTTACGATTACATGATGGCCGCTCATATTCAGCGATTCAATGTCGATTCAGTAGTGTCAATCATTATCAACTGAACGTTCCGTTTCTTTGAATATGTAAATTTAAAATGAATATTTTTTATGACATTTACTTAATGTATTTACAGTTAATAATAAAAATTACACTTGATTAATAGTTTAATTTCTAATTTCAGTAAAAACAATGTTATTTACATAGTTTTTTAATTTTATCGCGCCAATTTATATTTAATTAGTTGTAAATAGTTTGCGCGTAATGGAAAATGAGAACTGTCAAGAAAATCGTTTGAAAACAATTCAACTATAGTTAAACACCTGCGCGGAACGCCTTCAACCAACTTCAGAGCGCGATCTCTACTAATTGAAAATTAATTTCTCAATCATAAAACGTCACAAAGTAAAAGCTCGTTTATTTTTACCACACACATACATCTACATAGATAACGCAAATGCATTTACTTCGCGTGACTAAACCCCGACCAAGCGTCAAGGTTGATCGCCGCTAGATTCTTGACGACCGCTTTGGCGATGGGGTAAACCAGTCTGCCTGATAAGAAAAAAATAATGTTCCGTGTCTGGGTGTTTATCTATTTATATTCCCTAGATTCCCTCCTAGTTCGCTACATGGTATCCCATAATCGACGACCGGCTGGTATAGTGGTAATATACATTGCCTTCTATGCCAGAGGTCCTGGGTTCGAATCCCGGCGACGGCGGATATTTGTGTGATGAACACAGATATTAGTCGTCAAGTCATGGATGTTTATATGTTTATTTAAGTTTTTTGTAATAAAAAATATGTATTTACTCAATATGTATGTTTATATATCAGCTATCTAGTATCCATAACACAAGTTCTTTAAGAAACTTAATTTGGGCTAGATAATGTTGTGTGAGTGTCAGAAATATTTATTTATTTATTTATTATTTATAACATAAGCTATGTTCATAACATGCATAACATAAGATCTTAATAATCGATTACATCGGCGGCAAATCGGTTTGTAATTCCCATCGCTAAATATCACCTGTGACGTCAGGGTAGGAGTTAAAAAGTCGGCACGAATGGTTTCATTACAAATCGTGACACTTGCGTTATCTATGTAGATGTATGTCTGTTATTTTACCTATCTAATTAACAAAAGATAACAAATCGGTTTATCTTTTTAAGAATTTGATGAAAAAAGTATCTGTCGCTATGTAGCTATGTGACATAATTTACGGCAACAATATTTAAATGAGAGAACAGCGTATTTTTCGGCATATTTGTAAACTATGGCTTTAATTCCCTGTTCTTAATAATTATTTATACAAGATTCGTAATAGTATTTAAAACTTAAGTTTATTCAGAAGACTTTGGCTGAACCGTTTATGATTCTGCTGTGAATCGATGTAAACATAAAAGTACAGAACTGATTTTTTTGTATCTATTTACCATTATTATGACTGTTTATATTTATGTAAAGCATAAACACTTTTTCTTTAAAAATAAGCACCTCCTAAGTTACGTTTATTGTTATAACTTGTTTTAAAAAGACTAAAGACTATATTACATACATAGTATTTGTTATTTTGTTAAGTACACTGTAAAGAGATTAAAAGTATTGTGTAAGATTGATATGTGTTTTCATTTTGTATGGGATATTTTAATGTTTTGATTTATCGCCTTGGTTAATAGATATAAACAAGGGTCTTCGAAATCTTTTTGATTTATTATTTATTTTTGGTCAAACCTAATGGGGAGTTTTCTGACAGCTCATAACAAAATGTTCAAAAAACCTCTATAGATGGCACTTTAAAAAAGCCGAAGGCGTTAAGTCTGTATACTATAATGTAGGTAAGTGGTATCTACCATCTATGGTTATTTATACGTTCAATTTCTGATACAGACGTCAATTAATTTATTTTACTTTTAAAAACGCAGTGTGGAATAAATTCTTCGCCTTCGCCTATTGTAAAGCGCCATCTATCGAAGCTTTTTGTACCAATTTTGTACAGTTTTGTTTTTTTAATGAGCTGTCAGAAAACCTCATAGATGAGGACGACTCCTTTATCTTCTTTATGGTGTTAAAGTTTAATGGAACGCATATTTTGGTGCTGACAGTGCATTAAATACATTCAACTCTACCCAAACACGTACACCAAATATGTTTTCACTTTTTATTTTTGAAGACATCTAGCCGCTTAGAGTCCGTCATTCATAGAGAAATATTATACTTGGGAATAGAGAGCCCTCTTGCAGATTTTTTGGGATCCCATTTGCTACTAACGCTAACTATAAATCGGCCCCAAACTAATGTATCTATATGTAGATATCCGTATAGATACGTACATATATGTAGGCAATGCGCCGTATTCGACATTGCATTCTCTAATTTTAAGTCCTTCTAAAGTCTAATTCGAAGACTTCCAACTCAAAATTTTCTAAGAAATATTGATTTTGAAGTCTTCGACTTTGTGGAATATAAAAATCACTATAAAACTCAGGAATAAACACAAAACAGCAACAAAAACTACAGACACGCGCGTACGCAGATAGCAGTCGCCATATTATGTTGTGGTGGTGTTTTGAAATTAAACAAACACACCTGACGTTGACAAGGCTTCATTCATAGCTTGAAATTCATTCAAATTTTGTTTTGAAAATAAAAATATACGAATTTACACCAGCACACTAAAATATACAAAAACCACACTTGAAAAACCAGTTTGCATTTATTTACAAAACAAAGTAATTTATTTTTTTCATAATATAATGAATGTGAGAGGTAGCGTCATCTAGCGTCAAGTAGTATTACTATAAAAGTTCAGGGCCTTCCGTTAGTTAGAGCCACTGTCTTTGAAGAAACTGAGCTAACAAGCAAATGTCCCCCCCCCTGCCGTCATTCCTATTGTAGCCACTATAATAACCAGGGAATAGAGATAATCTTATGGATTGACATCAGACGTGACATCAGATGGTTAAATAGCTTCTGGTGCTCTGCCTACCCCATTAGGGATAATACAGGCGTGAAGTTATGTATGTCTGTATAAAAAAATAACGTATAAGCTGTTTTGAACTAAAATAAGCACGTGGCATTGGAATGGTTTTCTGTAGTATGGTAGGTATGATCAATAGGGTTCTTTGTATGCGTTTGGTGACATCGGGTCTCGAATTTTTATTTGGGAAACCTACGGAAATGCTATTCCGTAGGTTTCCCCTATCATCTACAGCCAGTAGACGTCCACTGCTGGTCATACGCCTCCCCCAAGGTTTTCCACTATGCTCGGTCCCGCGCCGCTCTCATCCAGCTTTTACCAGCGACTTTGACCAGCTCGTCGGTCCATCTTGCGGCGTGCCTGCCTACGCTGCGTCTCCCAGTACGTGGCCGCCACTCGAGAACTTTTATGTCTCAACGGCCATCGGTTCTGCGAGCTATGTGCCCTTCCCATTGCCACTTCAGCTTTGCAATCCTTCTGGCTATGTCGGTAAATTTGGTTCGCCTGCAAATCTCCTCATTCCTGATTCGATCCCGCAGGGAAACTCCGAGCATAGCCCTTTCCATTGCCCGCTGAGCGACTTTAAGCTTGTTGATAAGGCTCATAGTTAGCGACCACGTCTCAGTGTCGTATGTCATCGCAGGCAACACACACTGGTCAAAACTTTTGTCTTCAGACACTGCGGTATTTGGGGCGAGAAGATTTGACGGAGCTTCCCGAACGCTAGCCGAGTTGGACTCGACGATTGACCCCTTTCTCAAACTTGGACCTAGGTAGGTACCTCGACAAATTGGAGCGTGGTGCCTCCAATTACCACAGGAGCAAGTGTAACATGAACTTTCGACATGATCTACGTCTTATCCATGTTCATTTTAAAACCCACTCGCTGCGAGGTTCCACTGAAGTCATCGAGCATTTCACTCAGGTCCTGCAGGGTCTCAGCCATGAGTATGATGTCATCGGAGAATCGAAGGTGATAATGACAGTAGGTATAGGTGAGAGTATTATGCTCGTATTACAGAACGAGACTTAATACTCGTTTCACGTAAGCGTTGTTCACCAGCTGATTCTTGACTTGAGCTTTAGTCTTATTACAAAACAATTATCAAAACCAGATTACCTGAAACTAGTTTCAAATATCTGACTCAGTTGATACTGGGTTTTCTTTGAAAAAAATTTGTTTCCCATTACATTTAATAACAAAAACTAATGGTCTGTTACGTTATACGCAACGTTTAGATTATAATGTCTTATAAATTGCGTTAAATTCTATATGATATATGACAAAATTGCCAATGTTTTGAATTATTTATCTGTTTTTCGATAGAAGCAGTACCGTTAAATTATAACTGTCGCTTCTTTTTACTATGAAAATATATTTAAATTTATCACTCAAAAATAATACGAAACGTAAAAGCTAAATGTAATGTTGCCAACTACTAAGTAAAGTCACTTAAAATTATTAATTCCAATATAGTTTTTATTTACGAAAAGCAAGTTCAAACTTGTTTTAAAAAGTTCAAAGTTGTTATAAAAATATTATCGTAATGGTCAATATCACTGAAAGGATCTATTGTAGTTAATACAGATCACTATTAAAGAAGGCACGAATCGCGTACCTATCTAGTTTTTCTCTAAGCCATAGTTCACAACATCAAAAAATTATTTTGAAGTACGCTCAAGTATGGTAGACAGCACACTCAAGTGAATACAGTTGTGAAACTAGTTTCAATCATTGGCATATGCATAAGTAAAGTTCTATAATAAGCGTGAACACAGTTCAAATCATTTAGTACTCAAGTGATATCTGGTCATTGAATCTAGTATTAGGCAACGTTTTGTCATAAAGAAAGTCGTTGATGCTAGTTTCAAAACTAGTATCAATACATGAGTACTGTTCTGTAATACGACCATTAGTGTTCCGGTGAAATACTTAGATATAAGAATATCGTCTCTCCTGTGCAAATCATATGATATCTCATGTTAAGCAACGTTCGCCGTGGTCGGTTTTAGGATGGGTGACCGCCGATCATTAATTTCTCACAGCGACTTCCTTGCTTCGGAGGGCAATTTAAGCAGTCGGTGCCGGGTGCTGTATACTGGTTCAGAAGCCATTTCGGCGCCCTGAAAATTTTAACATCCACCAACTACTCCACTGCTTGGTGGTTTGTGACCTAGAACCTTCTCGTCACCCAGGGGAGAGAATCATAGTCCTGCTGTGGGCTCATAACAAAGAGTTATCATGATGATGATGATGACTTAGAATATTTAGATGACGTTGTATACAGAGCTAATGTCAAAGTCAACTTTAAAGAGCCAATATATTGATCTCAAAAAAAGTGCCTTTTTGGACTATAACGGCTGACTAACATTGTCATAAAGGTAAATTATGTTTCTCAATATTAAACAAATCTTACATAACACTTTGGTATGATATCTAATGTAAATGAGTTGTCTATTTCGTATTTAACCTTAAATGAAAACTCCACGAATAAGAATGGTCTGTATTTTTGCTGTCGCTAACTGTGGTTTTTTCACCGTCTCACCAAAGTTAATTTACGGCTTAGAACTGAACGAAAAAAGATCCGTCTATCTGACTGCCTGACATTGACATCGACAATTACGGAATAGGAAGGAATGGTGTTGAATTTATGTTTGTCAACATTTATCGATTTTTATGTCCTTTCTAATTCTAATTGGAATATGAAATAAAGTTAACATATTTGAGCAATTTATAAATTACGGGAGGCATACTTAACTAACTTTTCAATTGAGTCTCAAGTGCTAATATGTGAATGTCATCGCCGGCGAAGGCTACAAAAGCCTAAGTTGTTGTTTTCGTTGAAAAGTATTTACGTCGTAAATGATCAATTATTAATTTCTTCAAGACCTTTAAAATGTAACTATCCGCATTTGTGGTAAAATTAATGCAGCCGAAAGGTATCAAATGTTAGGATACTGCATTGTCTTTAAGTGTTGAATCGCGTGTTTGCAAAAATCAATAAATTCTGCAGTGTTCACGTTGCTAGGTGCAGTTGCATAAAAACGTATGATACCATGAAGAATTGCGAGCTTTAATACAATGGAGGGCATTATAGATCAACGAGTAACCCCATTATTGAAATGCATGGTTTTGTTTTTATTTATATTTACTGCTAAAGTTCTGACATCTCGTCCTCATGAATCTCAAGACACGAAAAATAGCATTCATCCACTTAAGCCTTCTTATTATGTAAGAACTTTTACAAAGTACCACCACCGAAGAACAATACAATGGAACAGTTTGGAGAATCCATATTATTGGCCAGTAACACAAGACAGCACTAGTCCGAAGGTGATAAGTAAGAGAAGTGTTAATACAAATAATGAGAACACCCATGTGTTTCCGAGAACAAGTTTATCTCGTCTGAAAAGATCTCTTTCAAAAGGCTTCAACAAAAGAAGCCTTGAAATACCTCATTCCAGTGAATTTGTCAGTGATTCCGATACTGTTTCCTATCCAAATCAAAATGGCTTGGATAGTCCTAAAGAGAGTAAAGTAAGTTCAAAAGAGAAATTTCATAAAACTGAGCAGATTAATGGAGTGCCAGAATATGTGAAGAGGTATAAAGTAAAAGCAGCGCAGGTAATGACAGAAGCTCCAACAACAATGGGCCCTACTATAACATGTTTGTACAAGATTAAGAATGTTTACATGAGTGCTACTCCCTCTTATGAGGATGATAAAAATGCTCAGCTTATGGTTGAAAGTGACAGCTTTGGTAAGTGTATAAACAATTTATTTGTCTCACATAAAGTTAGTGAAATCAGTTCTCTGGCCAGGTGTTAAATTAATCAACTAAATCTTGCTTGGTAGTTATGCCTTCAGGGTTGACTAACATCCGTAGTCATGTAAGAATTATTGAATAATTACTGATGCACCTACTTAAGTACTATTTTTGCTCTATTTCCAATTATTTTGTCCTAAAGTAAGCTAAAACAAGCTTGTCAAATGGACAACTAGAGGGTATCTATCATACAATATGTCAGTTACATGTACAGTCATATCAGTAATATACATGTTTTTTTGTTATTATTGGCTGAGAATATAATGGCTTTATGTGAGAATGTGACAAGAATAACACCACTACCTATTTTTTTTCATAGGTTCTTAATATTTTAATATTCTTAATATTTTATTGACTCTTTTTTTCAATGTTAAAGATTCTAAAATAATACAAATACAGATTGAATAAAATAACAAATTACACATAATTAAACTTTTGCATATATTTCAATTTTACCTGCATAAAAGTGGATAATTCATTTAGTTAATTAATTTACTATTAAGGAAAATTAACTACTAAAAGTAAATACAAGTTTTTACACAGAAGTGACTGGCTGCTTGATTGCTATGCTTTTAAAATAAACACAAAATATTTACGGGTCAAAATAAATTCTTGGTACATGTGTTTTCTGTTTTAAACTAAAAAGAGTAAAAAAATACTAAAGTGATCTTTTTTAAGCTGCTCTTTCGTTTTCTTCATGTTTCACGTTTATTTATTTCAGAAACTGGAACTGTATCAACTATGGTACTAAATGGTGAAACTGTGCAAGTTGAGAAATGCACGGACACAAGAGCTACATGTTACACTCTGTGGCAACAGGATGTTACTGGCAACATTACTATATTGGGACAAGGTAATTTCCATAAACTGATTTAAAAAAATAAAATTAAAGTTGAAAACCCTATCTCAGCACATGCATGGGTCTTGGAACCAAGCTGTGAGAACTTAAATAGTAAGAAAAAAATGTTAAATATATTAAGGGTTTTCATTTTAGACAATGGACAGCAATATCTTTCTGTTAAAGTGATGACCATATTGATAGGGTTAAGTACTACTTTATTTAGCAGGGGACTGGTTTTGTTGCCACTGAAGAGATGATGATGAATAAAAAATTTATGAGATTACGTAGGACTAGTGGCCAAGAACAGTATTGATGTACAGGTGAAGCCATAATTCCATGGACACCGTAAGGTCGATTATCCTGTGACACTCAGCCAGTGCAAATCATTATGTTTCTCAAATAAAAAAATAGATGGCGCTATTCACAAATAAATCATGAATAAAATAAAGTTTCGTTCGATATGTACTCTGGGTATCTTTTCCCCACAGTAGCTCTCACATTTGCATAATGCTAGTAACCTGCCAATTCGCTGCAGTTAAGTCCTGGGTCACTCTTCTCTTTTCATATTATATTTCATATAGGTAATATGACATAAGATAAGACAAACAACAAATATGTATAAGATTACTTAAATGAGGAATTACAAATAGTTGAAAATTATGTATCCTTTGCATGTGAGTCTTACCCGTGACTACTGGAAGAACTCTTGTGTAATTTAGCACACAGATCGTTTATAATCTGGATTATTATAGGCATAGGATATTTAATTCTCTTAAATATATATAAATTTTCTGCTTTGTCTGGTGTCTTAAGTTTTTTTAAGTAAATCCGTTGGCAAATACTGTGGGTTGAACGAAGTCATCTACACGTCTACACGTCACGTCACGTCACAATCTAAACTTTCGTTTTTAATTTGTATGACTTTTTTAGGATGTTTAGCATCTACTCCTTATTATGACCTCATCTAGAATGAACCTTTTCTGGACTCATCCACTTACTATTTTGACCACAATAGTGTTGAATCATACTAACAAAAATAATTTGCAATATTATTAGATATCTTTAAAAACTCTGTGTACCCATGCACTTTAATGGCGCATTTTCATTAGTCGATAAGTCGGTCGTTAGCTCGAATGCGGGGACTCTGCGCATGCGGTTTAACGACCAATGAAATTCGTCAGTCGATAACTATACCCGGCGCGGCGAACTTTGATCCCTATGACACTGACAGTAATATCCACAACATAACCTTGTAGTCACCGTTACATTAGAATCGCATTGGAGGCTCCTAAAAATGGCATTTATTTATTTTACGTAGCTATATTCCAATACAATGATATTCCGTTGGAATTATTACAATTCATAACATTTACAAGAAATTATCTCAATCACACATTACGTTTACGTTCTGCAAAAGTTACTTCGTAGGGTATTTATTAAATTATGACTTATGTAATGTATGTATTATGTTTAGGAAAGCCCCTAACGTAAGAGACACCTAATTAAGAATGTTTTAGGGGATTGTTGGTAAAAACGGTGGAGTGTCAGAAATATTTATATTTATTTATTTATACATACCAAAAATCTCCCGCACCCCGCATGCGGGCCCTAACGACCAATAAAACGGTTCCCAGCGTAGGGGTCCTATGGCATGCGTTTCAAAAATCTCCCGCACGCCGCATGTGGTTACTAACGAACAATGAAAATGCGTCTTAATCCTCCCCCATAAATCACAAAAACAATTTGTCTTTTCTGGTTTAGTAGTTTTTAATTTAATTGGATCCAGACCCATATTCAAATTATTTATTGCATAAAATATGGTGCATTTATGTTGTTAGGGGTTTCGCTATTGACCGCATATTTTACTGTCAAACAGCATGGTGTGACTTATACTAGGGTTTAATAACATGATTTAATTTTTAAAATATTTGTGAAGTAAGTCTATAATAAGATATCGTTTTACATTTCAAAAATTCATTTACTGTATAAAAACATTTATCTTTCAACCACTTTACAAGTACAAGTTTAAATTTACTTTTCGTCAATAATTTAAATTGTTCTGGTAATGCATTAAAAATTCTTATGCACATTGCATACCTCTGCTTGTGATATAGTTGCAAGCGCGGTGCATTATTGTATATCAATCTTGTATATCAATCATGTCTAGTTGCTTTGGCAACATCTTTAGCACGAGTGAAATAGTTTTGGTTAGATTTAACAAACATAGCAGCTTCAAAGATGTACATACAAGGCAGTGTCATAATCTATACTAATATATAAAGCTGAAGAGTTCGTTTTTTTGTTTGTTTGAATGCACTAATCTCAGAAGTTGCGCGGGTAAAAACGCGCGCGGTGGCTAGTGTTTAATAATTTGAAAAAGATGCGTTGTTGTTTTTTTTAAAGCTGACAAATTACTAATCCCGGAAACCCGAGTTTGACTTCAATCTCACCTGATGGCAAGTAAAGAATACGACAGCAAACGGTCTTAGGAAAGAACTGACTCTTCATAACATTGCCTTAACACGTCACCACTGGAGTTGATATTTGGCGGCATTCTTTAAATATTAAATATCAGCCTTCCATCGGGACTGGGAGCGAAAGAAAAACATAGAATGTACCAGCTCCTTCTCTTCCTGGGTACACTGTAAGAGTCAGTTAAGGGACAGAGGTTTCATTGGCGTTGTTGTGGGCGATAGGCTGACCCCCTGTCACTGCAATTGTCTCTATCCAAAATTATAATACCTCCAAATTTGTCAAATGTGACATTAGATGGTTTTATAGCCTCTGGTGTTCTGCCTTCCCCATAAGGGATACAGGCGTGAAGTTATCCTACTAATATTATAATTGTGAAAGTGAGGACGAATAAAGGTAGTCTACAAAGTAAATATAGCTAAGTTATTTATATAACTCTTCTTGCGCGATTTAATCGACGTACAGCAAAATTTTGTATATTATAAATGTGAAAGTTTGGATGGATGGATGTTTGTTCCTCAATTACGGCAGAACGGCTCAACGGATTTGGATGAAATTTGGCATAGTGATGGTTTACAGTCTGGAATAGCAAATAGGCTACCTTTTATCTCGATATTCCCGCGGGATTTGAAATGGCGCGGGTAAAACATGTAGTGTATGTATGTATGTCTTTAAATGAAAGGTGGTCGGTAGCCAGGCGAACCCTATCACTAAACGGGGCTCGTTTGGATTAGTCGTGTTTTACGACACGCTTCTCCGGGGGCGGTAGGGCAAGTCAAAGACGACACTTACTTTTCAACTGACTTCCAAAAGGAGGAGGTACACAATTCGTGTATATGTTCTTTTTTTGTCTTTGTTACACGGTTGTACGGACAATTTTGAATTGATTTTGAATAGTCTTGTTTCATATGATAGAGAATATTTCAGAAGTGGTCCCATATAAATTTCATCTAAATCGATTTAGTACTTTTTCAACAATTTGAAACTTTCGCAAAAAAAATTTGTATCAATATGGTAAATTGTACCTTGATGACTTCAGCCAAAGCTTTGACTTGGATAGAAAAATGTTTTTTTTTTTTTTTCTGACACTCACACAACATTATCTAGCCCAAATTAAGTTTCTCAAAGAACTTGTGTTATGGATACTAGATAACTGATATACTTAAGAAATATATAAACATACATATTGAATAAATACATATTTTTTATTAGAATAAACTTAAATAAACATATAAACGTCCATGACTTCACGACTAATATCTGTGTTCATCACACAAATATTCGTCGCCGCCGCGATTCGAACCCAGGACCTCTGGCATAGAAGGCAATGTACGTTACCCCTACACCAGCCGGTACTTTTTCAACAATTTGAAACTTTCGAAAAAAATATGTATCAATATGGTGAATTGTACCTTGATGACCTAATACTTCAGCCAACGCTTTGACTTGGATAGAAAAATGTTAGTAAAGTCGTTTTTTCTAACGCTCTGCAATCGTTGACTATTTTTTATATTCTTGTATAAGTAGTGATACCTTGTGTTTTCTTTTGAAGGCTGTTGGGTAGCCTCATCATCGAAGGCGCCGGAGAGTTGCCTATCAGCACGAGTGACGTCACTGCCTACGACTGGATTCTGCTCCTGTGCTCCTAGTCTTTGTAATTCGAGACTGGTGATATGTGAGTATCTTTTTTTTCATAGAATACATACCTTCCACAGTACATATTATATTCCGTGCTTCGTAGGGCACGATAAGCAATATACTTGTTGTATACAGTCAGAAGCCATTTCGGCGCCCTGAAATTCCAAGAAGGTTCTCCAATCAGTACTAGGCCGGGTTGATGGCCAAAATCTCCTCGTCATACAGGATGGAGGTTCATGGACCTGCAGTGGGCATCAAATGCGGTGGAGATGACATACCGTCGCGTAGTTGTAAAAATTGATAAGGGTTCACTTAATAAAATGACTGCTTTCACAATCACCAACCCGCACTGGGCCAGCTTATCGGTCTTTCTTTGGAAATAAGGTGTTCATTCCCAATCCCCAGAAAAGGGATGGCAGGCCGCGGCCCACGGCCCGACGGTTGTTGTCGGGAAGTTGTATATGTACAGATCGCTATAGAAACGGTGCTAGCGCGATGTAGGAATTACGTCGTGTCGTCATCGTTCTATGGAGCGTCGCTAGATGTCGCTACGGGTCTATACTCCTCTAAGCACGGAAGTCGTCGTGATAAATGAATGTTCGGAGGCGGTCATCTTACCTATAACCTGCTTAAACGAATGATATACACAGTAGCTACGAAGCCAAAACGACTCTGTAAACTAAAAAAGTAATATGTTTTATCCACAGCCAAAGAAGAACCAGTAACAATGAAGGCTCAATCAACAATGTCGCCCATCTCAGCTACATCCAGCTACATTAACATCGTAGCCGCAGCTACATTGGCCATTGTAGTCATTATGCTACAAGTGGCGTTCTTGGTTTACAAGTTCTACTGCAAGAAGAGAGAGAAGGAGTTTGTGGAAGAGGAAAAGGGTGAGTAAGATATGTTATAATATTAAATTTGTTCTGCCATGCTGGACTGGAAGCAAATGAAAATACTGTGAAAGTCAGTTAAGGGACAGAGCGTTTATTGGAGGTTTTTTTGTGGGCGATAGGCAGAGCCCCTGTCACTGCAATAATCTATTCAACATTATAATGCCTCCAAATTTGTCAAACGTGACTTTAGATGGTTTTATAACCTCTGGTGTTCTGCCTACCCCATAAGGGATACAGGCGTGCAGTTATGTATGTATTCAATTTGAATTGCTTAGAATTATATTACTATCAATCACACTACATTATCTAGCCAGGCGCGGTCCCAAGGGGGTGGGGACTCACAGAATACATGACCCCGAAAAATCATACACCTCCAATTGAAAAAGCCAAGATTTTTATTAAGTGGGTCATCCAGACAACAAATCTGTGAGACCTAGCATATAAATACATAAATAAATAAACGCCCAGATCCGAAACTCTTGTTTTCTTTTTCTTGTTCTGTGCGGGAATCGAACCGGCAACCACTGGCGTCTGAGGCAGATAGGTTTACCCCATCGGTCATCAATTGAGTCATCACAGCTAGCGAAACTATAACTTAGATAAAACTTTCCTTTTGCAGGTGAGGTTATGGGCAGTGGTCCTGATTCCTTGGCGACCGGTTTATCGTGTGTCGACAACCTTTCCATCATCGAACCTATTGGTAAGTTAGTTATTTTAAAACATCATCACATCCCATCAGGGTCCGAATGGCTAGCGACCAACCCTCATATAAAATATGCCTCCAAATATTATCTTTCCTCCGGTGATGTGTTCCGGCAATATTTTATGAAGAGCCAGTGCTTTGAAATTAACTGAAATTTATTTATTTGATAAGATTTTCATCTCATAAATGGTATTAAAAATAAAATATAGTAGATAGAAAATCCAGGCGTTCAAATTAGAAAGAAAGAAAATAATTTTATTATCACAAATAACTTAAAAAAAAAGAATACAAATCAATACAATTTAAAGAAAGACACGGTTGTATGTGATTTTGAACTTAGGTTCATAATCACTATAAATATGGTATTACATATTACACAAGTATACATTTTGTGATAATAGGCTTGACCTCAGCATTATGCTGCTTAAACATTATATTTTAGCAGCGCTGGTTTTCAGGCTCAGTTAATACAGGTAAGAAGTCGAAGGTTCAAGTTACACCATTCGTTTTAATATTCAAGTAAATTTTTATGTTATAATTTATGGCTATAGTAATGGTAAAAAAAATACAACAATAAATATGACAATTTAAAATAATAAAAATAGTTAAATACAGGTAACAAAGCAAACATATTACAAAAAAAAAGTATCAAAAATCACTCAGAAAAATATCTGCAATGATATTTAAATAATGCCTAAAGGCGTGTAGTTATACGTAATAATAACAAGTAGAAATATTAATTTAATAAAAGTAATGCTCGATATTTAATCTTAAAAGTTTGTTTCCCTATATTTTTTCTCAATTTTTCTAATTTCTCAATTAGGACAATTTATACATATTGCTATGCCCAACTAGCTCATCACAGGGCCATGAGTCTCTCCCTTGGGTGTCGAGGAGGTTCAGGCCGTAACCCACCAAGCTGGCCCAGTGCTGGGTGGTGGATGTCAGAAACATCAATGCTTCGAAGATGGCTTCTGACGAATTATCATTGCTACTGTATACAGTGCAATGATAATTCGTCACTGTCTGTAGTGCTATCACAGAACTTAATGATTCCTATGTTTAAGAATGTTCGTATGGTATGGAGTCCGTTGCGAATTGTAAACAGTAGTGTAATTTATCTATTTTAGAATTATTTGATAACACAACATGTTCACAAACATTCAAAATAACGTATGTATTTATAATTGTCATGCGGCAACTTGGAACGGTATTCATACTATACGAACATTCGTAAACATATCGATAAAGAATCGATAAAGTTCTGTGATTGCATTGGTCAACAGAGACCGATGGGTTGAGTTTAACATCCACCAATCAGCACTGAGCCTGTTTTTTGGTTTAATACCAAAATATTCCTTTTCGTCAAAAAAGTAGACCTATAGCTCCGCAATGGACTATTTCTGTGCCGGTTTTTGTAACGCAACGGTCAACATACCAATTTAGCTTTATTTGCACACTTTCGAACCGTCAGTTTGACTGAGCTAGGCTTCGTTGCCTTTTGTCAATTAAGGTACTTAGATTATCCTACTTCTAAAAGACATCGTAATCTGTTACTCATGACTTATAAGACTGACCCCCGCTTTGTAGATAGCGAGCGGCGCTCGCGCTACGATGGCGGTGATTTGTGCCGGCAATGTGTTATGTGTAGAATAATTAGTATAATTAATATGATTATTGTAAATAATACGCTTAGTAAGATTATTATGATTAGTCATAATATGATTAGAACGATTTGTAAAACAATCTCATGCCTCCAGGGCGCGGTAAATTCGGCCTAGTATGGCGCGGGTCACTGGGCTCGCGGCCTGTAGCTGTGAAGTTATTCTCAAGCGCCGCCGCCGCCCAACGCGAGGCAGCTGTTTACACCACGCCGGATCTACAGCATAGTAACCTGTTGAAGTATTATGGTGAGTTTAAAAAAATATTAATAGAGTTTTTATACAACACACACACACACACACACACCCATTGTATTCACACTCAAGCATACATACCTACATGTCACGGGCGAAGCTCTAAAATACATGTTTCCATTTCTTTGTATATGGGGCTAGAATGGGTAACTACACAAGGATACTATGAAGAGAATATACGTACAAACAAAGATAAATCACTTAATTTCACATAGACATCGTAATAAAAAATCACAAGATTTGTAAACGACACGTTAAAATATATTCTTTTATTTCAAACTATAATTCCTAAAGCAAATGTAACTAGGGTAAATTGTAAAGCAGCGAGCGCTATACGTCATCGACCCGCTCCCGCGGTATCTTAAACTTAACAGGTTAATACAGCTGTCAAAAACGCAGTCGACGAGCCACGCTAACGTAAAGCGCCCGCTGCTCTTTTGTTAAAAATAACTCTGTGTTTTTACGAAAAATAAACAGTTTTTGCAATCAACAACTCCAAGTCTTCTTTCTTCGCATCCCAGCAACTACAAAAGCTGGTCCTTCGAGCCGGATCTTTTACAGTCTTTATTCGGGATTATGTTAAGGTTTCGGGAGCACAAGATAGCTATGACTAGCGACATAAAAGACATGTTTTTACGTGTGAAAATAAGACACGAAGATCAAGACGCGTTAAGGTTTTTATTTCAAGATTACAACAAGATTGATTCTGAAGCTGAAAGAAATATGAAAACGTATAAAATGACGTCGTTGATATTCGGCGCAAATTGTTCGCCTTTCATCGCTCAACATGTGAAAAATAAAAACGCTGAGCGGTTCCGAGAAGCCATGCCGGGAGCTACTGAAGCTATACTGAAGTCACATTATATGGATGACTATATAGACAGCGTACCTGATGAAAATACTGCTATTGAGTTAATAAAAAACGTATCCTACATCCACAGCCAAGGTAACTTTTATATAAGAAACTGGAACAGCAACAGTGAAGTGGTACTTAACAGTATACCTAAAGAAGACTTAGGAGCGGCCGCTGTGCGGTTCAAGACCGGTCAGCAGCTAGATTACGAAGGTGAACGTACCCTAGGACTTATATGGCAACCACATATGGATTTATTAAAGTTTGATATTTCACTTAAACGCATTCCCGAATGTTATTTAACTGGAAAAGAGAAACCTACAAAAAGGTTAATTTTAAAAATAATCATGTCTATTTTCGACGTCTACGGATTCTTATCACCAATATTAATTATCGGAAAAATAATTCTGCAGGAATGTTGGCAAACAAATATCAGCTGGGACGAAGTAGTATCAGAAAGTATATGTACCAAATGGTTTAGTTGGATAAACCTACTTGCATCGCTGCGCGACTTAAGCCTACCAAGACACTACGCGGCAGCATGTACGAGTGCGAGTGGGACGGAGCGTGCATCGTCGGTCCTTATCCCGCCCGCGGATGACGAAGACGGCCGCCGCGACTGCGGCGCGCGAGATACCTATTCACCACAATATTTAACGCCTGGTTATACGAACCTACAGCTACATATATTTTGTGACGCATCCACAAAAGCAATGTGCGCGGTCGCTTACTGGCGCTGGAATAATAGTGTTGGAGATGTGTGCGTAGCATTCGTAGCTAGTAAATGCCGCGTAGCACCAATAAAGACTACAACAGTGCCAAGATTAGAATTACAAGCTTGTGTTATTGGAGCGCGTTTGGCTGATACAATAATTAAAGAACACCGTATTAAACCATGCCGACGTTTCTTTTGGAGCGACTCGACAACAGTTTTACACTGGATAAAGAATAATAATAAGAATTATAAAATATTCGTAGCACATAGACTGGGAGAAATAGACGATCTTACAAAAATGATTGAGTGGAGATACGTACCTACTAAATTAAACATAGCGGATATTGCTACGCGAGAGACTTGTGATGTCACACAATTGAAAACGGAGTGGTTTTGTGGACCTAGATTCCTCCGCAGTTGTGAAAAAGAATGGCACATCATCATCGACCATTTTCCTTCTGCGGTGTAGATTTGTTCGGGCCAGTAGAAGTGACAGTAGGGCGGAGGCGAGAAAAAAGATATGGCGTGTTATTTACATGCCTCACTGTACGGGCAATCCACCTCGAATTAGTGACGTCACTCACCACGGACTCGTTCATCATGGCACTCCGACGTATGGCTGCGCGACGAGGGTGGCCCATGCACCTTTATTCTGATAACGGTACGAACTTGAGGGGAGCACACACAGAATTAAAAAAGTCTATCGCAGAATTGGACGAGGACGCTTTAAGAAATGAAGCTTTAAATCGCGGTTTCAAGTGGACATTTATACCGCCAGCGAGTCCACACTGGGGTGGGGCTTGGGAACGCCTGATAAGGAGTGTCAAAACTTCACTCTATGTCATTCTGAAGGAACGAGCCCCTCGTGAAGAGACCCTCGCAACTTTAATGGTCGAAATAGAGAATATGGTGAATGGAAGGCCATTGGTGCACGTATCAGTCGAACCAGGGAGTACTGAAGCACTGACCCCCAACCACTTCCTCATAGGATCGTCCTCTAACTTGCCTCGCGTTGGAATTTTTGACGGGAGTGAGATGTATTTGAGGAAGCAGTGGCGTATATCACAAACTCTCGCAGATATGTACTGGCGCAGATGGGTTCGAGAAGTGCTGCCAGATATGGTCCCACGAAAGAAGTGGCACAGGGATGAAAGACGTTTACAAGTCGGTGATCTCGTAATATTAGTCGACCCTAATAGTCCTAGAAACGTCTGGCCGCGCGGTCGAGTACTAGAGGTCCTGCCCGGGCAGGATGGCCGAGTTAGGGTGATTAAAATAAAAACTAAAACGGGTGTTCTAACTAGGTCTGCGACGCGTATCGTTCGTTTACCTTTAGTAGATGAGTGCTGTTAAGGCAGCACTTGGGGTGGGAATGTAAACGACACGTTAAAATATATTCTTTTATTTCAAACTATAATTCCTAAAGCAAATGTAACTAGGGTAAATTGTAAAGCAGCGAGCGCTATACGTCATCGACCCGCTCCCGCGGTATCTTAAACTTAACAGGTTAATACAGCTGTCAAAAACGCAGTCGACGAGCCACGCTAACGTAAAGCGCCCGCTGCTCTTTTGTTAAAAATAACTCTGTGTTTTTACGAAAAATAAACAGTTTTTGCAATCAACAACTCCAAGTCTTCTTTCTTCGCATCCCAGCAACTACAAAAGCTGGTCACTTCGAGCCGAATCTCAACTTTGGACCTAATGATCCCGCGAACCCCGAAAAAGATGGTGAACACGCGGAGCACTTATAAAAAAGATTTGGAGACTAAATCAGAAACTGTTGATCAACGGCCGCTGAAGAATCTTCTGGATGTCCAGTTTCCCCCATCACACCACTCTGCACCGCAGGAACCTGTAAAAAAAGAAATTATTATGAGAAAGGAACACGTGGAGTGTGAAAGTGTAACTAACCTTAAGGAAAAGGAAACCTTTAAGAAACCAATTTCACGAACATCTGGAAAATCAAAAGCATCCTCAATCGCCGCTCGTAAAAAGCAATTAGAGTTGGAAGCAGCACAGAAGAAGGCTCAAATTGAAGTTGATTTAATAAATAAAAAATTGGCAGCAGACTTGGCTGCACTTGAAGTGGAAAGTTACAGTTCACAATCGGAGTCAGCTCGATCCGAGCACCACACGAAGAGGAGTGACGTTGAGAGGTGGGTCGAGCACAGTCAGATGGAGATGGAAGGTCAGCGCGTTCACGAACCTGGTAAGAAACCGGACGCGCTGGTCCCGCCGGTGGAGCAATGCCCCGGCCCTGAAGGTTCAGCTCATCACCTGGCAACGGCGATCCAGCAACTAGTCACCTCAACCGTGAGTCATAATCAGAACGCCAACCTGCTCAGCCGAATAAGTACACCTCGAGACCTACCCGTATTCTCTGGTGACCCAATGGAATGGCTGCAGTTTGAACAGGCGTACGAGGAGTCAACGGATATCTGCAACTTCAACGACAGGGAGAACCTATGGCGTCTACGTAGGTGTCTGCGGGGCGCGGCTCGAGATGCAGTCGCGTCGCTTCTTATCACACCTACTACTCCCGAAGCTGTGATGTCAACGCTGAGACTACAATTCGGAAATCCTGATATTATTTTGTCGAAGATAATTAGTGATATAAAAAAGTTATATGTGTTGCCCCCTGACTATCATAAAGACATAGTGAAATTCTCAATTAAAGTGAATAATTATGTAACGTGTGTGCGCGCACTCAAACGTAATGAGTACCTAGAAGGTGTTAATTTAGTTACTATAGTCCTTAGTAAATTACCTACTGTGTTAATCGCTAAGTGGACAGATTATAATTATTTAAATTCAAAAGAAGGTAATAAGTGTAGATTAACTATGTTAGCGGAATTCTTACATATTGAAGCTGTTAAATTATCTCAATCAGGTGCTAACTTACTTTATTTACGTTCAGATTCTTATAAAAAACATAATAACAATGAGCATACAGTTTTAGTTCAAAATAGCTTAGGTAACTATGACTATAAGTGTCGTTTTTGTAGATTATCCGTTCATAAATTAACGGATTGTAAGAAATTTAGGAGATCCTTACGTAAGGATCGATGGCAATATGTAAAACGTAACGGTATCTGCTTTAAATGTCTCTTATCACGTCACGAGCGAGATAGCTGCCCCGCGCCTATGTGTGATAGGGATGGGTGCAACCAGGCGCATCATCGGCTACTGCATTATACTCGTGCGTCTAGCGATAACAAAGACCCGCCTGACCTTGACCGTGAACAGGTGCCAACGGAGATTGTGAATTATGTTAACGCAGACAGTTGTACGGTGTTATTAAAAGTTGTGCCTATAAACATTCACGGACCTTATGGTGTAGTGAGTACGATCGCACTGCTCGATGACGGGTCGACAGTGTCCCTGATAAGCGGTTCGCTGGCGGCGCGAGCCGGGCTGCGCGGCCGCCGCGACTGTATGCGTGTGCGCGGTGCGTGGGAAAATACCGATTTAGTATGTCATACTCAAATAATGAACTTTAGAATATCTAATAAGACAGGTGATAGTTTTGATATTAGTGCGCGTAGTGTTAATGAATTAAATTTACCTAATCAAAACTCGGCTTTAATAGACTGTAGGAAATTTGAACATTTAAATTTAATACGAGCGGAACTTTACACCGGAAACTATAAACCGGAAATGCTTATAGGTCAGGATAATTACCATTTAATACAACCTTTAGAGTCACTGATAGGACACGTAAACGAGCCCTGCGCTACTCGAACTCCGCTGGGCTGGTGCGTACACGGGCGCGCCGCCGGCGCCGGCGCAGGTTGCGGGCGCGCGGCCAGCGTCCAGCACTCCACGCTGTTGATAACTAGCGACCATGAAGAGCGACTAATGTGTCAGTTGAGTGATGAGATTCGTCACTTCTTTTCCTTCGATTCTATGGGCATCGCTGCTAAGCCAAGGCAGAACTCTGAGGAACAACGCGCCCTGGAAATCCTGGAACAGACTTCTACGCTCACTAACGGCGAGTGGTACGTCGGCTTGCCCTGGAAGGATGCGAGATGCACCATGCCTGATTCTAAGCCTAGAGCAGTTTTGCGACTGAAGGGAATAGAAACAAAAATGAAACGTGACCCTGAATACGCTCATAAATACCGAGAACGTATAAAACACCTACTTGATAACTCCTACGCTCAAGAGATAGACTGTGAAATTAACTCCTGCAAACCAAAACACGTATGGTACTTACCTCACTTTGGTGTAGAAAACCCTAATAAAAAAAAGTTACGTCTTGTCTTCGACGCTGCTGCAACAGTCAACGGCTGTTCCTTGAACGATTACCTACTGAAAGGACCGGATCTTTTACAGTCTTTATTCGGGATTATGTTAAGGTTTCGGGAGCACAAGATAGCTATGACTAGCGACATAAAAGACATGTTTTTACGTGTGAAAATAAGACACGAAGATCAAGACGCGTTAAGGTTTTTATTTCAAGATTACAACAAGATTGATTCTGAAGCTGAAAGAAATATGAAAACGTATAAAATGACGTCGTTGATATTCGGCGCAAATTGTTCGCCTTTCATCGCTCAACATGTGAAAAATAAAAACGCTGAGCGGTTCCGAGAAGCCATGCCGGGAGCTACTGAAGCTATACTGAAGTCACATTATATGGATGACTATATAGACAGCGTACCTGATGAAAATACTGCTATTGAGTTAATAAAAAACGTATCCTACATCCACAGCCAAGGTAACTTTTATATAAGAAACTGGAACAGCAACAGTGAAGTGGTACTTAACAGTATACCTAAAGAAGACTTAGGAGCGGCCGCTGTGCGGTTCAAGACCGGTCAGCAGCTAGATTACGAAGGTGAACGTACCCTAGGACTTATATGGCAACCACATATGGATTTATTAAAGTTTGATATTTCACTTAAACGCATTCCCGAATGTTATTTAACTGGAAAAGAGAAACCTACAAAAAGGTTAATTTTAAAAATAATCATGTCTATTTTCGACGTCTACGGATTCTTATCACCAATATTAATTATCGGAAAAATAATTCTGCAGGAATGTTGGCAAACAAATATCAGCTGGGACGAAGTAGTATCAGAAAGTATATGTACCAAATGGTTTAGTTGGATAAACCTACTTGCATCGCTGCGCGACTTAAGCCTACCAAGACACTACGCGGCAGCATGTACGAGTGCGAGTGGGACGGAGCGTGCATCGTCGGTCCTTATCCCGCCCGCGGATGACGAAGACGGCCGCCGCGACTGCGGCGCGCGAGATACCTATTCACCACAATATTTAACGCCTGGTTATACGAACCTACAGCTACATATATTTTGTGACGCATCCACAAAAGCAATGTGCGCGGTCGCTTACTGGCGCTGGAATAATAGTGTTGGAGATGTGTGCGTAGCATTCGTAGCTAGTAAATGCCGCGTAGCACCAATAAAGACTACAACAGTGCCAAGATTAGAATTACAAGCTTGTGTTATTGGAGCGCGTTTGGCTGATACAATAATTAAAGAACACCGTATTAAACCATGCCGACGTTTCTTTTGGAGCGACTCGACAACAGTTTTACACTGGATAAAGAATAATAATAAGAATTATAAAATATTCGTAGCACATAGACTGGGAGAAATAGACGATCTTACAAAAATGATTGAGTGGAGATACGTACCTACTAAATTAAACATAGCGGATATTGCTACGCGAGAGACTTGTGATGTCACACAATTGAAAACGGAGTGGTTTTGTGGACCTAGATTCCTCCGCAGTTGTGAAAAAGAATGGCACATCATCATCGACCATTTTCCTTCTGCGGTGTAGATTTGTTCGGGCCAGTAGAAGTGACAGTAGGGCGGAGGCGAGAAAAAAGATATGGCGTGTTATTTACATGCCTCACTGTACGGGCAATCCACCTCGAATTAGTGACGTCACTCACCACGGACTCGTTCATCATGGCACTCCGACGTATGGCTGCGCGACGAGGGTGGCCCATGCACCTTTATTCTGATAACGGTACGAACTTGAGGGGAGCACACACAGAATTAAAAAAGTCTATCGCAGAATTGGACGAGGACGCTTTAAGAAATGAAGCTTTAAATCGCGGTTTCAAGTGGACATTTATACCGCCAGCGAGTCCACACTGGGGTGGGGCTTGGGAACGCCTGATAAGGAGTGTCAAAACTTCACTCTATGTCATTCTGAAGGAACGAGCCCCTCGTGAAGAGACCCTCGCAACTTTAATGGTCGAAATAGAGAATATGGTGAATGGAAGGCCATTGGTGCACGTATCAGTCGAACCAGGGAGTACTGAAGCACTGACCCCCAACCACTTCCTCATAGGATCGTCCTCTAACTTGCCTCGCGTTGGAATTTTTGACGGGAGTGAGATGTATTTGAGGAAGCAGTGGCGTATATCACAAACTCTCGCAGATATGTACTGGCGCAGATGGGTTCGAGAAGTGCTGCCAGATATGGTCCCACGAAAGAAGTGGCACAGGGATGAAAGACGTTTACAAGTCGGTGATCTCGTAATATTAGTCGACCCTAATAGTCCTAGAAACGTCTGGCCGCGCGGTCGAGTACTAGAGGTCCTGCCCGGGCAGGATGGCCGAGTTAGGGTGATTAAAATAAAAACTAAAACGGGTGTTCTAACTAGGTCTGCGACGCGTATCGTTCGTTTACCTTTAGTAGATGAGTGCTGTTAAGGCAGCACTTGGGGTGGGAATGTAAACGACACGTTAAAATATATTCTTTTATTTCAAACTATAATTCCTAAAGCAAATGTAACTAGGGTAAATTGTAAAGCAGCGAGCGCTATACGTCATCGACCCGCTCCCGCGGTATCTTAAACTTAACAGGTTAATACAGCTGTCAAAAACGCAGTCGACGAGCCACGCTAACGTAAAGCGCCCGCTGCTCTTTTGTTAAAAATAACTCTGTGTTTTTACGAAAAATAAACAGTTTTTGCAATCAACAACTCCAAGTCTTCTTTCTTCGCATCCCAGCAACTACAAGATTTATTAAAAATAGCTTCTCCCTACATAGCCATTCCATTCCTCTTAACTTCAAATGACAGATTTGAACCAAATGACAATACAGATGACACGACAATGACAGTTTTGACAGAAGTGAAACTATTAAAAATGGCGAAATGTATGGACGACCTAGCATAGCGGTTGCCATTTGCATTAAACTTTTACATTTTTGTGCGCCATTCATTAAGTTTATTGTTATTTTTGGATATTTTTATCGAGAACAGCGTAATTTTAGCAACCATAGTGTTGCTGTCAAGTGTTAATCTAATATTCCAATTTGGAAACATCACCTTTCTTTCATTTATGTTTCAAATACCTCCCCCCCACACACCCACACACAAGTGTAGTAGTATCTTCTAGCAGAAAACACTTCATACTAAACTTGACAATGGTCCCTTCGGGACCAGATGGCGCCAACTGTACTTTTCGTACTTTTCCAACTGGTACTTTTTCTACTGGTCTACTAATGATATTTTAATCTCCAGGCAGCGACACGCGCGCCTCGCTAACAGACAACTCTCGAGACCACTTCATCGTGGTAGAACTGTTTCATTCATTAAGCTTATTATAATTTTTGGATATTTTATCGAGAACAGCATAATTTTAGCAAAACTATGGTCAAGTATTAATCTAATATTCCAATTTGGAAACATCACCTTCCTTTCATTTATGTTTCAAATACCCCGCACACACCCACACACACACACCCACACACACACACACACACACCCACACAAACACCCACACACAAGTGTAGTAGTATCTTCTAGCAGAAAATACTTCATACTAAACTTGACAATGGTCCCTTCGGGACCAGATGGCGCCAACTGTACTTTTCGTACTTTTCCAACTGGTACTTTTTCTACTGGTCTACTAGTGATATTTTAATCTCCAGGCAGCGACACGCGCGCCTCGCTAACAGACAACTCTCGAGACCACTTCATCGTGGTAGAACTGTGCGCCAGCACTTTACGCGCGCGGCTGGAGGAAGCGCCTATCACTTGGATACAGTTCGCCAATTTGGCGCATGGGTTGGCGTCGGCCTTGGCGCATTTGCATAAACACTGTGAGTATGGTTTTAGAATTAAAGTGCGGCCGGTGGGAGTTTGCGTTCCTGACAGCTGTCAAAATCATAGCTTTTTTAACTTTCGAATCGGAAATAAACTTTATTCAGTGGACATAAGGAGCTGTCAGGAACGCATTCTCGCATTGGCCGCACTCTATGTTTGCGATGACTTTTATTTGGTTTTAGTTTTTGATGTTCAGCATTGTTTGCAAGGGTCGAAGATTTTGTTGATGGAAATGTTAGTGAACATGATAGGTTTAAAGTTACATTGTGAGTATAATTTCAAGTTGATTAATTGAATTAAAAGTTTTGTTTTACATTCAGCAGACTAAAAATGTAAAATCATGAAAGAAGACGATTTTAGAGTGACTAATTACTGAAAATTTAAGTTAATCAATGGGAGAGAAGAGAAATTTTGAATCAAGGTACCAAAAAACGCACAAAAAATTGAAATGGGACTTCAAATAACTAAAAGAACCACTTATCTCTATTTTTCTTGTTTCACCCGTTCAAAATTCAAAACTTTTTTCTTTTTTAATTTTATTCAGATTTATTCATCCTATAAATTTTACAATTCACTTAATGACGTCATCATTTACTTTGGCTTTAACTAGTTCTTGATAGTTGTTTAATAAGATATTACTGTAGACCAAGAAACAAAAAGCCGGCGGAAAAAAACTCTTGCACTCTTTTTCAGTCAGAATATTACGAATTATACTAGGGCCATATTAAGAAGTCACATTTGACGTTTCCTTATATCAGCCAAATAAAGTTCATTTTTGGTTGTGTTTTAAGAAAATGTATGAGATTGACATCTGTCAAAAGTGACCTATTATCTTGTCCCTACATTAGCACAAATAGACAGCTAATTGTGAGTGCCAATGTCATGCAACAACCAATTTGCGTCCATAGTAGGCGCATTGAGCTATGGATGCACAACACGAAAGTGACAAACTGGGACCAGAGTATGAAAACAAGAATGGAATAAAATTTCCCGTTGCAAAAAAATTGCGTATTTTAATATGTTGTACACCATCAACCCCATTTTTTAAGACTAACCTCCTAGCAGACCAATGCGAAGTTTTCTGACAGCTCATAAAGATTAGTTCAAAAACCCTCTATAGATGGCACTTTTAAAAAGCCGATGGCGTTAAGTCTGTATAATTCAATATAGGTAAGTGGTAACTACCATCTATGGTTATTTGTATTTTCAATTTCTGATACAGACGTCAATTAATTTATTTTACTTTTAAAAACGCAGTGTGGAATAAATGGCTATATGACAGACAAGACTTCGCCTTTTGTAAAGCGCCATCTATCGAAGCCATTTGTACCATTTTTGCTATTATTGACTGTAATAAGCTGTCAGAAAACCTCTCACTGGCTTAAAATTGGGCCCACGATATGTTATTGTCTTAAGTTTCGCAATTCATAATTTTACTAAAACACTTCTTGACCGGATATCTCGCATATCATTAAATAAATAATATCTTTATTTGCCAATACCAGCGCACATACATAAGATGGAAAATATAATTTTGTTTCGTTACATGTATTGCTGTAAGGCAGCGTGCAAACATGGTCAAGTCAAGAGTGATGTGAATAAAGTATACATTCAATAAAATCTTCATACTTTGTTACAATATGTCACTAAGCCATTATTATAAATTAACATTGCATTTGTTTATCTAGTATCTTTATTCTTATTTGACGTTTCGGTGTCTTTGCAGACTTCGTGGTAACGAGAGACTGGTCTTAATAATAATAAATATTTCTGACACTCACACAACATTATCTAGCTCAAATTAAGTTTCTTAAAGAACTTGTGTTATGGATACTAGATAACTGATATACTTAAGAAATATATAAACATATAGATTGAATAAATACATATTTTTTATTAGAATAAACTTAAATAAACATATAAACATCCATGACTTGACGATTAATATTTGTGTTCATCACACAAATATCCGCCGCCGCCGGGATTCGAACCCAGGACCTCTGGCATAGAAGGCAATGTATGTTACCGCTACACCAGCCGGTCGTCGAATTAAAATATAATTATATGCAATAAATCCGGCTAAAAATGTGTTATTTAAAATATATGTTCTTGATCTATCTATATTTATTTTGACAGGCGGCAGCAAGCCTTGCATCGCACATCGAGACGTGAACAGTAATAATGTGCTCATTGCTTTGGACGGCACGGCTAGATTGGCTGATTTGGGCACTGCACAAATATTGCCTACTTATAGACAGCCCAACTCGCACTTGACTGAGGTGAGTTTTTGGAAATAGTGTCTCTTTATTTTAATAATAATATCTTAATAATAATAATATCTTTATTTAAAATAAACAATTTCACATTTGTACACAAGAAATACACACAATTTAGATATAAGATAAGAAAATAATAATAATAGTTTACAAATAAGTTTTAGTATACAAATTGTGCACGAAATTGCCAGGGGTTCTCAAACCAGGCTTTAGGTGCCTGTGATTTGAGAAACCAATAGTCTAGTTAACAACTAGTGTTTTCAGGTGAATATATTAAAAATTAATGTTTACAGGTGATTATATATATTAAAAAGTATATGAGGAAATATATAAAAATATATTACTTAATAGAAGTTATATCTAAGTATGTATTTAGAGTAAGGAGGAAATATAATTAATAGTTAGGAAAGTTACTTTGAGTTTTTGTTGGTGTTGGTTTTTATAAGTGTTTTAACACTTTCGATTTTATCTGTTATTATAAAGCACAATTTTATTGTAAAAAATGCAAATAGACGCTTCAGGTGATTTCTTATAGGAAACATTTTAGATGCGTTTAGATATCAACTCTGTAAATGAGCGCTGACATATAAAATTTCAGCAAATGTTGGGTTCAGATCGATTCGAGGAGATTCAAAAGATAAATACGTTAGGTAGTGCACGTAAAGCCTTCAGCCTTATCGAGACCTAATCGCGTTAAAACATTAATTTATACAGGATATCTAGTGGGTCATTTTCAAAATTCGAGGACGTGATAGTTTGAGAGCAGAAACGAAGAGAAAAATAAAATAAATATTAATTATTTACTGAGTAAACTTAACCGAAAGTTAAAGAATTGATTAAGCAATGCTTGGTTACACTGGTACTTACTGCACTAACCACGGACGTACGAACGGCGCTATCAGCACAGAATAGGTAGACGACGTAGGTATAGATGAAGTCACGAACGGTCGTTGTGCCGTGAAGCAGTCGTGAACTCATTTTTTTTTTATATTGTAAGGATAGGACGTTTGTCTTCCATGCCACCTGATGTAAAGTGCGCATGAAGACTATGTTGTTACACGTCCTTCATCCACGAGAAACCTATTCATTCGACACTTAAAAGTTCCAGGACTGTAGTGGTCAGGAAAAACGGACGCAGGCAGATTGTTCCACACCTTGGCAATCCGTACCAAAAAGGAACTATCGAAGCGTTTTGTTCGACTTCTTGGTAAATCCACTATATAGGGATGGAAGTTCTGTCTGCGTCTGGTAGTTCGGTGGTAAAAAGGAGTGGGTTCAATTTGGTCAAAAAGAGCACTCGCACTCTCACCAAAATGTAGCCGATAAAATACTGTCAAACAAGCAACCTTACGAGGATTCTCCAGCGTCTGCAATTTTTTATTTGTAAGGTTGTTGTTATTTATGAGTTTACGGGCTCTTCGGTCAACAGAGTCTAGCGCTAGGTAATTCTGGTGAAAAATTAAGTACCTGCTCTCCTTCAATATCTAAAATGTGTAAAATGTCACCATTCACCCTGTATAATATTATCTCAAGTTTTCTCAATTCATATTGTTAAATGAAACACTTTTTAAACTGTTCATTTACAGGGTCTATTTAATTACACGCGATAAATCTGGTTTAAGATCTTCTGGGTCTATAAAGACAACAAAGCAGGTATATAGAAGAGATGCTGTAAGCAAAGTTGCACAGCTTCAATCGAAGTTGTCGTGAAGTCACAGCCTCAAAGATCAAGCTACTCCGCACTAGAGGCACTGGCGTCAGTTCGACGCTTACTTCCGTGAAGGGTGTACACGAATAAATATATAAAAAAAATGAAATCCTGCTTTGTTATAATATCTGCATAATGAATATCTTTTCCTTTTTTTACTTAATAAACCACTTTCCATACACACCAGTGGTCAGCGGCGGGCACGGCTCGCTACTTACCGCCCGAGGCGCTAGAGGGCGCTCTCGACGTCAGCAGCGCGCGCGCAGCCCTTACTGCTCAAGATGTTTACGCCGCAGGTGAGTATTTAATGTTATTTTACATCTCTCATGTTCGGTAAGTAGGTTCTTATTACCTCCAAACGGGACTTGTAGGTGACTAATTAGCGCTCTAGGGTAAGAATCTAGCTAGAAAAGCCCTAGGGCGGTAAGTAATTAAAAAAAAACACTTCTTTCTTTCAAAAAGTTCGCGTACATCTAACCATCATACTGGCAATAGATGCATGAGGCATTCAGCCCAATGACCAAAGAGGTCGCTTTGCTATTCAGCCTTGTCTTCGTGTGAGTATAGTAGTCATCAATTTTAAATATCGAACTGCGAAGCTCAATTTCGATCTTGAAAAAAAAAGTTCTTTATTTGATTTTTTTTAATGAAGAAAGGCGGAAATAGAAAACTTTCCTCACAATCGAGATGTAAAGCAGAATACTTAGCTTGGGTGTAAGCATCAATTGCACCCTCGAACTATAGGCGCCGAACTAATATCTCGGGCTACTAATCTACTATAGGGATATTCGTAAGCACTGCTTAGTAATTAAAGTATATTGATTTTTATTAGTATAAAGTACAAAGTTAAAAATACTTGTAACCGATCATGTATGCAAAGATAAATGAACGTGGAGGAAGCGAAGGAGGTATGTCTGGATCGTAGCGATTGGCGTTCCCTTGTCTCTGCCTACCCCAAAGGAAGACAGGCGTGAAGTTGTGTTGTTGTATATAGTACATTAAAATATATTATAAAAGAAAAAATCGTTTGTATGCCGGAAAAAACGTCTTTTGTTAAAAAAAGATACGAAAATTAATATTAACTTCGCTAAATGCTTATGCAGCGAATTGATTCGATGCTCGGTTATTTTTATATCTGTGCTTAAACCCGCCTGGTGGTAAGTGAATATGAGATCGAAGGTGAGAGGGGTTTACGATTGAACTGACTCTTCATAAACAATTCCGAACCACATCACCGCAGGTGTGATAGAGAAATTATATTGTGATAGAGAAAATATAATTATGCGCAATAGTGAAATTATAGTGAAATTCGATTCTAAGTCAATCTTTAAATGCAAGAATTACTTGCTTCGTCTGGGATTCGAATCGAAATAAATATAAATATGAAGAAAAAATCAGCCCCATTTTATGGCAATCGAAAGAGTGGACAAAAATAATATTTAAAATAATAATAAAAATAATACTTGGGACCACACATCTACCTACATAGATAATCCAAATGAATGTACTTCGCGTGCCCAAACCCCGACCAAGCGTCAAGGTTGGTCGCCAATAGATTCAGTCCGCGCATATGTATGTCTGTTAGTGATATAACAATATCAATATATAACATAACAATATCGGTAACGATGTATTTGAATGGGTTTGTATTTCCCATCCCTAAACATCAGCTGTGACGTCACAGTAGGTGTTAAAAAGTCGGCACCCGTGGTTTCAATACAAATCATGACACTTGCGTTATCTATGTAGATGTATGTCTGTGCTTGGGACGCTCTGTATAACAGTTACCAATAAATATCTTCCTAAACAGGTCTAGTGATGTGGGAGATGTTGTGGCGGACACAGGGTGCCCACGCGGGCCCCGTGCCGCCATATTGCCAGCCGTACCAGCACGTGTGTCCCACGCTCACTATGTCGCATTTACAGGTAAAGTTACAATTTTTTTAGACCATTAATCCCATTTTTTCGAAATACATAAGTAAATGAGATATTTCTCCTATAAGCCACTTGGTGGCAAGTTATCTTGGAGATTAAAGTGCTCACGAAGTGATCATGACCACGAGAAAGTAATCATAAAGCAAATAATATCAAATAAATCAATGGAGTAAAATGACAGTTCCAGTGTGCCCACTTTAGGGAAGAAAAAAAATAGTGATGTTTAAGCTAAACCACCCGCATTTTATTTGGCATATTTTTTCAGTTATTCCTTTCCAATCCCAAGAAACAAGATGATATGGAGCGACCCACAGTCTGAAGGTTTTTGTCGGGACAGGGTTATTGATGGTTTGACTGGAATCCTTTAAAGTAGAGAGGTTTTTTGGAAATTAAGTTTTAATCCTCCAAACATCAATTTTAAACTGCATTTTCAGAAAAAAAGCCCAAATATTATTAAATAAGTATGGCTAAAATGATTCCAAATAACCTCCGTTATGTAGACTTAAAAGTTCTAATAATCCCGTAAACTATCTTGCATTATAAATTATGTTAACAGCGCAGATACAATATTTGTCATGTCGTCATCATTGCCAAGTACCGTGGTCAGACGACGATACAAACTTTATATAAAAGGACAGTGGTCCCTATAAATACCCCGAAGGAGTAACGCTGCTGTGAGATTATCACTCAAATTAGTGGCTATTTATTAAATGGTACGCATGAGAGGAGAGGTTTAATCAAATTACATTTTATACAAAATTTATAAAATTGCATTTGATAAACTTTGAACCGTATATCTATTCACACAGAATCTGGTATCCCGTAACAAAGTGCGGCCACCCTTACCCAAAGGTCCTGTTCAAGAAAGCAGGGCTTTGAAGATTGCCAGTGACACTTGCGAAGAGTGCTGGGACCATGATGCAGAAGCCAGGTAAAGTTATCTAATACTAGCCACCGCGCGCGGTTTTACCCGCGTAACTTTTGATCCCGTGGGAATTTCGGGATAAAATATAGCCTATAACCTTCCTCAAAAGTTGGGCTTTTAAAATGCAAAATTTTTCAAATCCCACTTGTAGTTTCTGAGATTAGCGCGTTCAAACAAACAAAAAAACAAACTCTTCAGCTTTACATTAGTATAGATTTACTCTATTTTTTTAAATATTTTATCACTATTATTTCGTTCGCGCTAAATTTTCATTAGTATATGTGGGATATTGCATTTTGAAAAGCAAAAGCGTAAAAAAAGTTGACTGTCGATTTAAACTACATACCACGCCATCTTGTATCGAAGTGTGAAATTAAATTCTCGAAACAAATCTATCCCGTAGGAACCAGTAAGTTTTCAGAATAAAAAGTAGCCTATGTGCTATTTCAGACTATAAACGATTTCTGTGGAACACATCAAGAGATCCATTCAGCCATTCTACTGTGATTGAGGAACAAAAATCCATACGTCAATCCAAACTTATACATATTACATTTATGATATTAGTATATATGACTGTGAAGTAAACAAAAAAGGTGTTACTTTTGAATGATGATTTATTATAGTATCTTATTAACTCATTTCCAGTGTGGGATACGAACATTTCTAAAGTGGTTCTATAGGCCTATTACGGTTGTGTCATGACATGACATGATAAACAAGATTTCTATCTTAGAGTAATCATTATACTTTATTTTACTCTAAGATTTCTATGATGATATAATTAATGAACGAATTCCCTATACATACTTTGAACTTTCGAATAATTAAAACCGCGATATCTCAGGAATGGTGAGTCGTAAGTGAAAAAGTGACTCGAGCATTTTTGTAGAGAATTGTATGATCTACAACTTTTGCCCGACCTATTTTCACGTCAAAACTCACCGTTTTCGAGAAAAATGGAAAAAACCTGAATTTTGCACTTTTGATTTTGAATAAATTGTTTTGCAGAAGTGCGGTCGATGGAGACTTTTGACATTTTATTTATAACTAGCGACCCGCCCCGGCTTTGCACGGGTGCAATGCTGATACACGCTCTTGCCGCACCGGGCGGCCGGCCGGTACCGCCGCAAACGCTACGTCCCGCAATTTTTTAATCTGTAATATCTTCGAAAATATTCACTTAAATCATACGGTGTAAAGGGCCATATAGATCTATATTAAATGAACAATGTATTCAAGGTATTTAATTGGTTAAGCTTAATGCTGTATTGGTTAAAATCGCTTCGAAAATTAGCCATTATTTGTCGTAAAAAGTAAATGACAAATAAAGTTATTGTGGGTTATCCATAAGAGATAGACATATACCATCACGGACTTTTCTGTAGACCTTTTCAATGTGTACAATACTTAGTACATTATTTTGATAAAACTCGTAGGGTTCAGCCTGCGTTTGCAATGTAAGCGGAAAAAATTTAATTATTTACGACATCACATTAGAAACCTCAAAAATAACAGTACTTCTCCACTATTTAATGTATGTTATTATACATATAAACCTTCCTCTTGAATTACTCTATCTATTAAAAAAAACCGCATCAAAATCCGTTGCGTAGTTTCAAAGATTTAAGCATACAAAGGGACATAGGGACAGAGAAAGCGACTTTGTTTTATACTATGTAGTGATGACGTATTTAGCGTCTCTACCAATTTCCAGCTCTATGCGAATTTTTCCTGGGTCAAATGTCTATTTTGACTGGACTATAGTGCCCGAATGCTTTAGTTTGTAAACACTGTCTTCTGATAGTTTATTCCGATAGTTTAATTTATGTCGGATCAAATAAAACTTTTACTTTTGGCTTCTAAAACCAAATGGAGGCATACAAAACTTTAATAAAAGTAGGTTGATACGAGCTTAATTTTGATGTGCCATAAAAAATAAATAAAAATAAATAAAAAAATCAGCAGGTCCCCTCACCCGCTACGGCTGGCTATCGGGAGGGAGAAGGTGAGCGTATCTCCTTCTCCGTCCCCCCCTCCGCCTACGGCGGATCGGTGCCGACGAGGCGTCATCCTCCCGGCACCGCTCCGCCGCCTCCTTCTGCGACATTACGTCCTCGCAAAAGGAGGTCATGGCCGCCCAAGCCTCTCGACTCCCTAACATGGCTTTAACCACGCTAGGAGCCACCAAACACTTATTGGGATATTGGGATTATTGTATTCAGTCTACATGGCAAGAGCTTAGCTAAGAGATTTCGCCGAGGAGTAATACCGAATAATGATCGCATAATATGTTGTACGTCAAAACTATTTCATGATATCATCGCATGGTTTTGAGATCCTGCTGCCTGCTGTTCAGGTTGCATACAAGGCTACCTCCTAGTTAATTTGTGTGGCTTTCTTAAGAAAAACTTATACAAAAGCTTTTTGGATCCCCGCAAAGTTAGTGTAAATTAACCTGTTTTATTATTAATTTCACCTTCTATGCTTATAAATAGAAATAAATAAAAAATAAAATCCCCAAACAATTACACCAACTACATGGCCCCAAAGTAAGCATATAGCTTGTGTTATGGGATATCATGTAGCGAACTAGGGGGGAACCTAGAATATAAATACATAAATAGATAAACACCCAGACACGGAACATTTTTTTTTTCTTGTTCCGTGCGGGAATCGAACCCGCAACCACTGGCGTCTGAGGCAGATAGGTTTACCTCTTCGCCAAAGTGGTCGTCAAAAATTGAATATGAAATAAAGCAATCGACAGTTTACAGACTTCGTGGTCAAAAGTGTAAATATACGTAAACGTCGTACTAAAAAATAAAATTAACGCTGTAAAACCCAATTAAAAAGTCTCATTAAATACAAAACATCGTTTAAACTCTAGTCACAGCTAACTAATAATTAATACATAACTTCATGTTACGGGGTAGGCAGAGCACCAGAGGTTATAAAAAAAACCATCTGATTTCACGTTTGTCGAATTTGGAGGCATCATAATGATGGATAGAGACTAGGGAATGCAATCTTGACTCGAGATTGACAAATCGAGATCTTGCGCCATAAACATTGGGTCGAGATTGGCCCATTCGAGATCTCGATGGCAACCGAGTCGAGATCTCGCGAGATTTCGATATTATCGAAATCACAAAAAAAAATATGTAACTTATACAAAATTTTATATTCTCTGTGTAAGAATCATGGACAAATAAGATAAATAAAACTAAAATGTCATTGATGTGATGTTTTGTAAATAAGACTAATATTTTACTTTTAAATCACTATTAAATCCTTTATGTAATATAATCTGAACAAAATGAAATATACCTAATCTGAAGAATTTTAAATTTAAATTTAAATTCTTTAATTATCACAGCGTTAAAAATCTTCTAATTTTACTCTAAACAATAATAATTGCAGGGTTGAAAGGTCAATTATCACTTAACACAAGTAACTACCAAAACTTCAATACTATTAAGCATTAAGTATAAACAAATACGTCACGCAGTTCGCATTACGAATGGCCGGTGACCAATAGCAAACAGCTTCAAAACTTCGTATGCCGTTTTCTATTGGTCACCGGCCGAGAGCGGGGTACGCGTGCGCGCGTATGACGCTGAACATCAGTCGCCGTGCTGCCGCGCACAAATGAAACCGTATGACAGTCGCAGTCGCAAAATCTCGATCGATATCATATACAGTGTGTCCGGTCTCGACCTAGCGATAATTTAAGGTTACAAAATATACCTAATTTCATCGATAAAAACACCCATATATGGGGGTCTACCCCCCCTCCTGTCGGAATGGCCGCCATTTAATTTTTTTTTGATTCTTGTAGATACCTCTGCTGAAAAATGCCGATTTCTCTGGACAGAAAGATCCTACAGATGTAAAAAAAATGTTATTTTAAAGGTAGAAATAGCAACTATCAAATAAGAATAAACATTATGGAAAATTTTCCCTACAAAATATCTTAAAACATTTACAATGCTAATTTAAGTGTAAAAATTTACTGTTTTTTTTATTTTTCTTAACATATTTCAAAAACTAGCACATTAATACTAATATTTTTAATACTCTCCTAATATTTAAGGATAATACTTACAAATTGACGTTAAAATTATTGTTCTTAATTGCATAACTCGAGAGTTAGGGCTGTTTGAACATGACCCTTTTGCGAGGATCATGAATGTAGAGCGCTATTAATTTATGTAACAAACATTTATCTTCATGATCAAACATGATTTTTTATCCTACTTATTCACCGCTCTAACAATGATACAAATCATTTTCCGTCCTTGTCACATAAACTCTATTCCATGTAGCAGGTAGCTCTACATGGGTTTGGGACCCTCACAAAAGGGTCATATTCAAACAGCCCTAACTCTCGAGTTATGCAATTAACAACAATAATTTTAACGTCAATTTGTAAGTAATATCCTTAAGTATTAGGACAGTATTAAAAACATTAGTATCAATGTGCTAGTTTTTGAAATATGTTTATAAAAATAAAAAAAACAGTCAATTTTTTTCACTTAAATTAGCTTTGTAAATGTTTTAAGATATTTTGTAGGGAAAATTTTCCATAATGTTTATTCTTATTTGATAGTTGCTATTTCTACCTTTAAAATAACATTTTTTTTACATCTGTAGGACCTTTCTGTCCAGAGAAATCGGCATCTTTCAGCAGAGGTATCTACAAGAATAAAAAAAAAATTAAATGGCGGCCATTCCGACAGGAGGGGTGGTAGACCCCCATATATGGGTGTTTTTGTCGATGAAATTAGGTATATTTTGTAACCTTAAAATATCGCTAGGTCGTGACCGGACACACTGTATATCGAGATCACAGATTGTCGAGATTGAATATCGTAAAAAAGGTCGAGATCTCGTGAGATTCGAGATCTCGCGAGATCGAGATTGCATTCCCTAATAGAGACTATTGCCGTGGCAAAACCCTCTATCCCTTAACTGACTTTTATAGTAGAAGAAAAAAGAAGCCTGGGAAGAGAAGCAGCTGGCGCATTCTGTGTTTTTCCTTTGCTTCCAGTCCAGCATGGGAGCGATAATTAATTTATGAATTTTCTCCAAATTTCAGATTAACAGCGGTTTGCGTAGAGGAACGAATGTCGGAGTTAAAACTGATGCTCCAAGCGCAAGGACCCGTTATACACGACAACAACTTACATCCTAACTTGCCTGGTAAGTTTATTTGTAAAGCCACTTGAAACCTGAAAATCTATAACTTAAAAAAAAATTATAAGGTTGCCTGGAAGAAATCATCTTTATTTAAGCTATTTAATGTTTGATGTGCACAATAAAGTGTAAATACATAAACATTTATAAACTTACAAATATAAGGAACTTTACATGGTCGCCCTGTTTTGATTATTTAGCTAACAAATTGATTAGCTAAGGATTTCATTTTATTATTGTTTAAAGAAACCGTGTGAATTTAATGTCCTTCGTTGCTTAAACACTCAATTAAACATTCCTTAACAACTTTAAAATTCTTTCCCAGACTCAAGCGCACCACAATCGCAACCAGAATCGGACAAAAACTCCAACTGTACCTCCGGACAGCGTTGTGACGTCACCACACCCCTCCTCTACCCACACATAGGTCGAAACACGTGCATAGAACGAAACACGCACACTAACACACAAACACACACAGTGCAACTCATTCACAAAAGTCTTAAAGATATCACAGTTAGCGTAGAAGCCCCTCCAGTCCAAAACGTCCAGGAAAACGTTTTATCCGTAGCCAGGCCGAGTCTTAATAGAGTACATAATGAATATGAAAACTCGGACAGGTTAAACGAAATCAGATCCTATCAAAGACCTCTGGAATACGTTCCGAATGACGTCAGCTGTCATGATAGAGTTGACATTGACAGGGTGCCAAAACGGACAAATATACTTCACGACGTCAAAATAGAAAAACCAAAATGGGGCATTAAAAAGTTCTTCGAAAAAACTTTTAATAAAAACGCAAAATTGGAAACTGAAGTCAAATTGGTGCCTGAAACTAGTAATGGGTTTCAACAAAATGGTCGCACGAAGACTTCGCTTGTTAATGATAAGCCTGTCAATTATCGACCCCCGAATTTAGTTCTTAGCCACAATGATTACAACTTCGAAGTACCCTGCACTTTGTCACCGCCGAACAAAACGTTGTCACCGAATATGATAATCGAATCCGAAATGAATCGATCTGAAAATCGAGTTTTCGGTTTTAAAGAGCTACCTTCTAATAACGAACATGACAAAAACGGACAAATATTCGCTGTTATTGTACCTAAAGCGAAACCAACAGACTTTATTGAAATGCGTAATAAAAACTCTATTGAAAGCTCTGACAGTATTAACAAATCTGTTAGAACGTCAATGTCATCACAGAGTATATTCAAATCGGGTAATTCTGAATCCGAAGATTCGACTGTCAAGAAACGATTAAGTTGTGATAATCGAATTATCTCCAACAGTGGTAGATCTTCAAGAGCTAGTATCAATTTAGAACTCCAATACATTGACAATAAAGCTGATAATTACACGGAAAACGACAGCCCTTATGACCTCAATTCAGATTGTTCAAGCAGCGAAGATGAACATTTAATGCTACTATCAGAAGGATCTAAAATAACAATGCAAACTATACCCAAATCCATAGAAGACAAGCGCAAACAAAATGAAGTTTTAAAGGAAGCGTCAATGCAAGTGAAAAACGATTTCGGGTTTAACAAATTCCAGAATAAATACTCCAATTTCGACAATGAATTCAGCGACCCTAATGATAAAGAAAACCTAGTCAATACTTACAGCGGTGACAACCCTGTTTACTTAGCCGCGTTGAACGGTGAAATTGATACTTCTGACTTGAAATTCATGAATCCAAGTCCTTCTGAAAGTCAAGAGAAGCCGAAAAGTCCGAAACCTTGCTTGAAGAACTTAGCGATAAAACGCCAACACTCTTTAGAGCAAGTTAGTGAGATCTTTTCGTCAGCAAGTGACATATATTTACAGAATCCAGCCGGTAGAGTCAAAACTCCAGGGGATTTGCCCGTAGCCGTTCGTAGGGCTCGAAGGGACAGAGCATTACAGAAGGGAAGGTCTAGCGAAAGCAACAGACTAAGTCTATATGACGATAGGATGATGTTCGGAAATAGTCTTTGAACGCATTTTGTGTCAGTCATGTCAGATTGACATTGACAGTCACGTGATTAGTCGGTACAGTTGCATATGAAAATCAAATTTACTTATTTTTTATTGGAGTAAAGGCTAGGGTGATTATTTTAATACTTATCTAGTTTACTCACACACGAAACTTCAAGATATAATCCGATTCATTTTACAGTTGAATGATATTCAGTATACTGCAAAACTAGATTTTGTGTATCGATTCAATGTAATCATTCCCCGAGTGACGTTTAATAGAAAGATTAAGTATGTAGTTTACGAAATATATTTATTTTTCCTCGCGAAACAAAAGTGTAGTGAACAAAACATGGATTCCTTCCCTGTAGTACAAATATAAAAAATTACATTCGTAAAATTTACTTGACTTATGTGCATCAATATAAAAATCGTTTCTTTGTTGAATATTCCAGTAATAAGTATTAAAAGTGTAAGATTATATAATGTATAGATGTCTAACATTCACTACTCGTGGTGTCATAACTTATTCAATTGTAATAAGGTTAAAATTCCAATGAAAATGTATACATTTTAGTAGACGCGACTGTACATTCAACAATTGCGTCACATTTGCTTTATCGTAATATTGACATCCATACGATAGTAGTGAGACAGCAATATTTTATCGCCTAGCGGGTTCAGAGTTATTGTAACATCTTAAAGTATTTGATGTCGTGAATATAATATGGAGTTATGGAAACATAAATAAAATTACATTTAAAATAATCGTAGATTTAAAGATATAAATTGTACTTTGATTTAAATTTGAATATTAAATATTTCTTGAAAGTTCTTATACCTTATGGTCCGCCATATTGCATGAGTTATTTCGTCTCAAAAACATTTATAACTAGTTGTCAAAGTTATTCTGTACTAAGAAATTTATTTTTTAAATCAAAGTGCACTTTACGTACAAAAAAAAACGTAGATTTTTTAATTCGATGTCATTACTATAATGCATTTATTGATATTTATTAGTATTTACGAGTAATTTAATCTAATTTTATTATATTTAAAGTTATGCACAGCAGTTTTCTATAAATATTATTGAAATTATCGATTTTTAAAGTTTGATGTGAAAAATTAACAGTTTTGAAAATTATGTTAAATAGACAAAATTATGCATCAATTTTTGCTGGACGATCTTGATTATTACCATTGTTATCAATTATTAATCTCTTTATATCTTTTATTTTCTTACAAAATGCATCTGAAAAATCTCATATTTTATATTTAAATTCGAATCTCTTTGTCATCTCTATTATTTTAAAGACATATGAGAAAGACAGCAGTAGCGATGGCTTTTTAATTTGTTTCCTTGTCTGTTTTCGTTCGATACTTCTTTGTTGATGAAGCTTCTATAACTCAATCTAGTCCATATTTAAATCCGTAATGTCACGACGACAATAGACTTACTATTGTTGACTTTATAATTTGTTCTTTTTTCGTTTGATATTCGTTTTCGACGACGTTTCTTCTGAAGTCAATGATCTAGATTGATCTAGCCCAAAATCATGAAGTTGTGTAAGCACTGGTTCTAAAGTATCATATAATGAATGATGTATTATGAATCTCTGCCTGGTTGACCAGGAATTTAAACTAGATATTAACCACGAAACTATCCCAGTGCTGTAAATGCGTAAGGTAAACTTTAACGATCACTGTATACAAATGTGTCAGTCACTGTATACAAATGTGTTGATCACTGTATATAAATGTGTCGGTCACTGTATACAAGTGTACCAGGCACTTTATACAACTGAACAGCGGCTTTTCGTGCCCTACGACGGGTCGACGTATTTTAGTTTTTTTTTCATTATTGAAAAAATCAAAAAAAGAAAGGCGTTACGTCACGACGACTTTTTTTGATAATATATTTAAAAAATTAAATTTGAATGTAAGATATGATTTACGCAATCACTGTATGTATACTAACGATACCTCATTCCTTAGTACCTAAATTGATATATAAGGCTTCCTTTTTGTATTTAAAAGTTTAATTTATCTATTAATATGAACTTTTTTACGCCTGTTTAAAATTTTAAATCTTAAGTGAGAATTTTTATGAAAGTTTTTTTTTATTAATTCTTAACGGTTTAAAATGATCGACCTTGTGTATTGTTCATAAGGTTGCTTTTTAGTCGGCAATGTCGAGTGACACAACACGATAAAGAGTGTTTAAAAAGTTTCAGCTTTTAAAATAAAATGCATTTGAAGTCGTGTCTTCGTTATTGTTGTATTTTTTTTATGATGTTTTTTTTTAATATGTAAATAGTACTTAGTTCCTAGACGCAGCCATTTTATTTAATAAGTATTTAAGTTTTTGTTTCCGCTGTTTGAAGATACTGTAAGCAATATATGAAAGTACAGAATAGGTTAAATAAAAGTAGTAAAAAGGACTTATAACAAAATGTGCCTCTGTAATCCATTGATACAAAATATAGATCTTTTTATTAGTTTGTAGTTTCACAGACGAATCGATAATGTATTGTTAAGTTCTACGGCCAATTCCGACAATTTATTTCAAATGAAAATCACAAAGCAAAAATAAATCTCTAAGAAAAATAATTGCCATGGTACCTTTTTTAGGTGTTGCCTTATTTAAATTAAGTCAACATTAAGTGAGTGTTATGTCAGGATTAGCCGAAGCAAGATACTCACCGACTTAGGTATTTATATTTTTAATGAATTAATTAATAGTATCCATTAAAGTTTATGCTTTGAATACTGAAAGTTATCTTTAATAAATATGTTATAAAAAGCACAGTTGTAAGTTTCACTATTTGATACAATGTTTTTATGGATTATGAAATCTCAACGTAATTATCTATAAAAACATGGTGTGACCGATCAAAGTAGCTTCAAGGAATAAAGTTTGATGCGTATTTTTTAACCAACTTATTTTATAATGTACAAACTCATAACATATTCCACACTAAACCATTCCATAAGCTCACCGAAACGTTTTAATATTGCATTTGTGTAATTTATTTACGATAAATAAGTTTATAAGTGTTTTTTGTTTGATTTTTGTTTCTATACAGTTAACTTCGAGAATGGCTTAGAATTTGGAAATATGACGTAATTATTTTGACACCCTGTATAGTTACAAAAGATTTTTTATTATTATTATGATCTGATATTACTAATTATTGTTATTTTAAAAAAACACTTAATTATACACTGCTACAAGCACCTGATGTAAATACTTGCATTATTATTTTATTTTGTTTAAATCGTTTATTATCATTTTTTCTTAAATTTTGCGTTTTGAATGACAATTAATGTTTTAAATTTATTATATTAGAATCGCAACATATTTAAATCGACTATCATGAGTCCCTGAAAATTGAGATGCAATCTTGAAAAAGCGTCTTCTTAACTTAAACGACCGTTACTTAAAGTTTTGATTAATTTATTTAAAAAACAAGCGATTCTTGATGACAAAGAAGTTGTCAATCATAAACTATCAAACATGATAACATAAAATGCAAAACTTAAGAAAACATGCTCAAAAGATATTTCGCCAATTATATTGTGTTTTTGAGAACTTTTTATAGATACGTTAAGTATTCATAGCTTTTTTTCTTTTTGTTGAGTTCTTAAAGCTGGTTGTTGTGAAGATTTAAAAATTGATATTGTCACATGTATGTGTTATCTGTGGGAAATAGAATCTGTTGTATTGTCAAAATGTTTAGTGGACCATTGGCTAAGCGCGCAAATGCACAGGAGATGCGTTAATGTTGGATACCTACAGTATTTGTTATGTGCATTTTATGCTTATTTTTGCATATCGTTAATCAAAATCTACCTACAAAATCTGATGTTTTGCTTTGTAAGGTAGTTTTAAATGTCCCAAAAAATAGACAGTGTGACTGGTGGGTCACTTTTGAAATTCGAGGACGTGATAGTATAAGATCATACATGAAGAATAAAAATATAATAAAAATAAATATTATTTTTTTACTCAGTATAAACATTACTGAAGAATTGATTACGCAACGCATGGTTACACTAGCATTGGCAGCGATCTGCGTGCCAGGTCACGTGACGCGATTGACTCGGGCGTAAAAAAAATAAACAGCAACAAAACATTATTTATTTATAGGGAATTCTAGTGCAAAATTAAGTACCTAATTTTATTATTATGTAATAATGACCAGAATCGAGTACAAAGTGCTCTCTTTCAGTATCTAAAATTTGTCACCAGTGATCCTGTATATTTGAGTATTAAATCCACAGTTTTCAGGATTCCCAATTGACGTAGGTTCAAAAATTTGCGCTTGTGCATTTAGCCATTGTGTTTAATCAAAAGAATATAAAAAAATATTACGATATTCAGTGATTTATGTACGCATAGTCAAGCAGTGTTGGTGAATATAAATTTTGGGACTATTTTAGACTTTAAGATCTGTAGAGACAAAGTTTTATGATAAATAAACATACGTTTATCAGACATTTGGTGCGTTTATTTTGGAACATGTATCTCAAACTGTGTAATGAGTTTGTAGGTACATTTGACATTGAACATACGTATTTTAGATCTATTACTTATTAAAAAATGATTGACTGTTATAACTTAGTAACCTTGCTAATAACAAGGCTTTAAAGCAGACGTGTTACAAGATGCTAAGTTTTACGGGTGAGGTATTAGTGGCTAGTTAGGTAAACTTACGTCCGTAGATGCTATAACGGATGGGTATATGGTCAGAAAATACCTCGATATAGTGTCGGAAAATAGCGGGAAGTAGTGTCGGATTTAGCGGAGGATAGTGTCGAATATTAAAAAACAAATTAAAAAGCTTATTTATCTTCAATCAAAATATATAGACCTTTTCATGATGCGTTATTTTTTTATAATTTATTTTTATTGTGTAACATCTCTATAGTAAGATCTGAATGTAATTTAAATAGGTATAGCTGAAAATCAGCCATTTGCCCTCGGGCGATTTGTAGCTGAGCTATGCCCTTTTGCATACGGTAGCACAGCATACAGTTTAAAATGTTTATATAAATTATACATTATTTATTCAAGATTTAAAATGTAAGCCAGTACTTATACATGTATGGTTGGTGGTCAAAAATAAATTGTTTAATATTCTGTTTGTTGATATTGTTTTAAAATAGTTTTACTTGCAATCTCTTTTCCTTTCCAATTAATTATTTCAATAGTTCAGTTTTGACTTTTTGTTTTTATCTTGGTTTACTCTTTTACTGTTTATTATTTTCAAATTGTGTGTGTTACTGTTTTCGGCAAATAAATGTTTTATCTATCTATCTAATATAGTGTCAATGTCGGATGTATCGGGGTAAGTGTCAGAAATAGTGATGGTAGAGTCGTATTTAGATGGCAATAGTGTCGAATACAATGGTATAGCGTTGGATAAAGCGGGGGTTATTGTCGGATTTAGTAGTGGAAGATATTTTCGTGTAGTTTTTTTTCAACTGCTTGTTATTTAAAGTTAGGAGGGGCGGTAATACGATTGTGGACGGAAGGACCCTGTCACACCGTGTGTGCTTTGAAGTCACCGATTTTCGCAAAGTTGTTTAGTTATTGTAGTTCTAATGAATTATCACAAATACCTGATACAATAAAAAAAGATTTATTTAACATAAAGTTTTGTCTCTCATAGTCTAAAAGAGTAATTTAATGTGGTTTGTAACGGTGTTTTGCAGAAAAGTATTCGTAGTGATTTTTAGCTTATACCACTACCTATAGAGCTTTATTTTGTTGACATAACTGTAAATGTGAATTATCACAATATATAAGGAATATGTTTTTTATAATATTGTCGGTGTTTTATTTCCTAACTTCCTTAATTTCTACTATCCATCGTCACTTAACATCCTATTAAGTTCAGAAGTGTCAAATGAAAAATGAAATGAAAATCTTTATTCATCATAAGACCATCGAATGGCCGCTTAATGACGTCACAATTTTGTACTTCGGCTTTAACAAGGTGTTGATAGTTATTGAATAAGATATTACAGTAGACCAAGAGACAAAAAAAGCCGGCGGAAAAAAACTCTTCGCACTCTTTTTCAGTCAGGAATAGACGAATTAAAACAAATAGGTACATACAGTACAAATTGATCATGACATGAAAAAAAAAACAAACACAAGACAGCTAATTGTGAGAGCTAATGTCATGCAAAAACCAAATTGCTTACATAGTAGGTGCATTGAGCCATGGATGCACAACACGAACATGACAAACTGGGACCAGAGTATTTAAACTAAAATGGAATAAAATAGTCATTGTATCATCAGCCAGAGCGTTGTTATTTCAAGACAGACTTCATATACAGGGTGGTCGCAGGCTTGGCAAATACCGAAGAGGTCCTATCACTAGAATTGCCTTTTACGACACACCGAGGTTGTATGGCTATTTTCAGCAGAACCTACGTGTGCTGGACTGGGAGCGAAAGAGAAACATAGAATGTGCCAGCTGCTTCTCTTCCCGGGGATACTGTAAAAGTCAGTTAAGGGACGGAGGTTTTATTGATATTTTCGTGGGTGATAGGCTGACCCCCTATCACTGCAAGTCTCTCTCCAACATCACAATACTTCCAAATTTGTCAAACGTGACATCAGATGGTTTTACAACCTGTGGTGTTCTGCCTACCCCATTAGGGATACAGACGTGACGTTATGTATGTATGTATCAACGTGTGTTTGTGTCAGCGGGGTAAGTATGAGTGCACGACTATATCGTGTCCGTTAGTGCATCTGGAAAGATGCTTCTAGAGAACTGTGATCGGGCGCACAAATTGGTCGTTATGTGCTGTAAATGTGCGCCAAATTAAAAATTAGTGGGCATTGTCGTTTTGGAAAAAATGGAAAAAACTATTCCTGCTAGGGTAATGCTGTTCCAGCTGGAAAATTCTAAACGAATGATCGTAGAGAGGAACATTGTGCATGCGCAGATACCTTATGGGTGTAGGAATTAGTGCACTGAAAAAATAATTAGTGTGTCTTTAGGTTTCCGAGATATTCAGTTTACCTACATATAAGCTTGAAAAGTAATATTGTCTTAAGTATTCGCGATTCATACTATTAAATAAAACACTTTTTAACCGGATTTATCGCGGCCTTATCACGAGCGACTGACCACAGGGTCTGCAAAGACACCAAAACGTCGAGTTAAAATTTAAAATGTAGGTAAATATACGCGATAAATCCGGTTAAAAAGTATTTTATTTAATAGTTTGAAACGTGTACACCCATGCGTAATTGAATAATACTCCTAAATACCATAACGTCTACATCATAACTTTGACGTTAATTTAGAAGATACCGTCTCAACTACAGTTATGTGGGTGTTCTATGCTTGCGAATCTTGCTACGAGTTATATTTCTGTGTAAACGACAAAATATGGCAAGGGACTGTTTTTGCAAGGCTTGTGAGTTTAATAAAGAAGCATAATATTTTACGTAAGTTGCCTTTCTCAAGAAAATACCTCTGTGTATACAGCGTAGCGGCAAGTAAACTTCTGCAAATATCGCCATTTGCAGTAACTTGAAATTTTATTAACCTGCTATATCGAATGATGGGATAGATTGTTCTCTACTGACAAAACAAGATAAATAATAATCAACGAATGCAGAGCATTAAAAATAAACTTCAATGACATTTTTAAATCCTACTCAAAGCTTTGGCTGAAGTATTCGGAATTTTATTGTTTGTTATTTGTAATTGACTTTTTTATTATTATTTGTAAGTGATTGACTTTTTTTTATATGTAATTGACATTTTTTTATATGTAATTGACTTTTTTTATCTTAAATTATAACATTGTATTATCTTTATAATTTTTAATAGGCGTTTATCGTATTAAATTAACTAATTATTGTCAATTTATTAACTTTTTCTTTTTATAAATTATCAAATCTGACTTTATGAAATGCTGTACATACCTAAATCCAGACATATGTATCAGAACTGTTTAGCTAGTAAATAATGAACCTGGAATTAATGTAATACATTTGTTGTTGGTGTGTCATATGAATAAATAAATAAATAAGTATTAGGTTATCAAGGTACAATTCACCATATTGATATAAGGTGATATAAGATATAACCTGAGGGCATTAAGGTCTAGCTAAGGGAAATTTTCTATAAAATGAAAAATATTCAACATAATCAATAAGTTCAAGTTTTATTATTTATCAGTTATGTACCTATAGGGGTGTATTGCAGAGTCTAGTGTGGAATCTCACCAGTCTGTCTGGGAATGGGTTTTTTCACTGATCGCAGACGTTCTGCAAACTCTCGCCAGTGGCACCAAGTAGGTACCTGTAGGGCATTCAGCGACCACACCCCGGTAAACCGCGTCGGCTCGCGGGCTAAACCTGGTCGAGGGGGCCTGCGTAAAGCCTGGTCGAGGTTTTACAGCAGTTACCTCCCGCTAAGTGCACGAAGTCTATGCCGGTGGGAAAGGCGACTCATCGCAGATATGCAACGAGCTTGGTGGTCCCGGCGGGACAGCAAGGTCTGGTGAACGGCTTAGGGCTATGATAGAGGACAGAGTTATCATTGGCCAGACACATCATCTGAATCTGTCTCCAGTCGTATCGGTCTCTCCGTTCCACTGGATCGAGATGGTTGAAGACGAGGATGTGCACCTGCGTTTGCGAGTACGCTTGTCTTTGTGAATTCACCTTTAATAATAGTCGGAAATACCTAACTGTAACGTCTCACGCACCACAAAAAAGAAATGCAAGACGCCCGTCGGCCGTCATCCGCAATGAATCGGTTAATGCGTTCGTTGATTATGTCAAAGAAGACTTGACAAATTGTTCAACCGTTATAATTTCTGTTATTGGTGGTACTGTGTTGTCTTATTGTTTTATTTAGGTAGGTAACTCAATGTTCGGTCTTCACCGCGCCTTACATGAATCTGTAATACTTACATATTTGACCTTCATTCCTAATACCGTGTCTGTCTCATCACATGATACTATAGCCTGTCGCTTAGTATCGACGGCTGGTTGCCACTCAACCCAAGGAATTGAATTGACCACATTACAAATGTGGAAAAAATTTAGGAATGGGGAGTTTTCTGACAGCTCATAAAAATTAGTTCAAAAAACCTCTATAGATGGCACTTTTAAAAAGCCGAAGGCGTTAAGTCTGTAAACTATAATGTAGGTAAGTGGTATCTACCATCTATGGTTATTTATACGTTCAATTTCTGATACAGACGTCAATTAATTTATTTTACTTTTAAAAACGCAGTGTGGAATAAATTCTTCGCCTTTTGTAAAGCGCCATCTATCGAAGCCTTTTGTACCAATTTTGTACAGTTTTGTTTTTTTAATGAGCTGTCAGAAAACTCCCCATTAGATATAAAAGACTTTGCGGTTTCCTTGTTTTGTATAAGTTTTTGCCCGTGATTTAGGTAAGACGCCCTGGGTTCCATTTTTGGAAACGAATATTTTTAATGGAAGGATTCAAATCATCATAGTTATAGGTCTCGATATATTTTGGTATCTATCGTAAATTTGAATATTTCTAAACTAGCTTAGGTCGGCTTGCTCCGCTGTATGTTCCCTTTATACTTATAATGCAGTTAAATAATTAATTACTTATTGAAATGAATCTCTGCCGTGGCACAGCGCGCCGCCGCATCGTTCAACGGCGTCATTATCTCCATCATGGTTCATTATAGAAAAGTATGCCGTTTAATGGTGGCTTCTCACTGCGCGTGTTAGCCCGCGCCGCGCCACGCCCGGCGCTGTATGAAAAGCTACTACGCTTTTCATACAGCGCGGGGCGCGGCGCGGGCTAACACGCGCAGTGAGAAGCCACCATAACACGTGAGACGGCGCGGTGCAGTGCCGTACGGTGCAAATCAATGCTTATCTATAATGAACCATGATGGAGATCATTTTAAGAGCAAATATGAAACCCCGAACGGTGTGCCGTATGCCATGAAACAGAACGGCGCCGTTGCCGTGCTACGGCGCGGATCCACGCCCTCGATCCTTGCCCTTAGGTGTGCCAATTTCAATGGTACATAGAATTAAAATGAGAACATGGTAGTTTAAGGTAAGTTTTGGAAATAACAGTGCCTTTGTAACAATTCCTTTTTGACCCTTATCGTAACAGTTCAGAGGTTTTCAACATATAAAAAAACACCAAATTCAATCCGATATAGTTTTATTTAAATACTGAATATAATATCTTCCTATGACACTGGCGTCCTCGCCTGAATGGTTCATTTTGGCATATGTCAGGAACTGTCTTTGCAGTCGTATCAGTTTCAGTTGGTTTACGTTGTTCACGAACCCGGTCTCCAGATAATAGCCAGGGTATTTTGGAAACCTAATTTCTCCATCCAAATTTAGCTGCTTTGCCTCGAGTATTAGTTTTGTGATGTCTTGTGTGGCTTTATTCACCTCGTATAAGAAGTTTGTGGAGCTTAGCGGAGGCTGAAAATTAAAATATAAGAAAGGTTAAAAAAATATATGTATAATATAATACTTTAAAGTTGCATTAAATAAATGAGTGGTCTTAGCTGCAAAGCTATACCATTAGATGGAGCTACGTTAGCAATATGAAGTAAAAACAAAAATGTGTTAAGTAATTTCGAGGCGTACCGCCAGGCCCCGGTAGCTCAGTGGGAGAGCACTCGTCCTGCAAACGAGAGGTCCCAGGTTTGAGTCCTGGTTGGGTGATTTTTATTTAACACATTTTTTTCATTTATTTTAGAATATATATCAAACGTATATATATCAAAGATAAAGAATACAGCCAAATTGAGTTCAGTAGCAAACTGATTTATTTCCAAGTTACCCACATTTAATAAATAAAAGTTAATAATCATCTGTCAAGTACTGAAGGTACTTGTAAAACTTAATACACAACATACCTTTCTCTCATAATGGATAATTATATAATTTAAATATCAAACATAGCAATGGAATGAAATTTGGAATTCAACATTATACATATCAATATAAATAATCAACAAAATCAAAAGAGTGATTACTATTTACAACCAAATCAATCTGTAGGAATGCCAATAATGTCTGGCCACAAATCTGGATGTGGTATCTCAATAATAGGTTCTTCTGAACGTTCAGAATCCAGAGAGTTGGGGTAATCTGGAGCAGCTGTGGTGCTAGAAGGTTCGGCCCCCTGGGTTGTATTAGTTGTAGCAGCCAACATTTGATCAGTATGGCGCCGATGTAATTCCCCATCTTCCGTTCTCACCCTATAAGTTGCTGGGCCCTCAACCATCTCTACCGTAGCTTTACCCCACTTTTCTCCAGGACCATAATTCCGTACCAAAACTGTTTGACCAACATTAAACCTCCGAGTCACTTCTCTTGCTACCATTTCATCAACTTGCATATCAGCACGGTTTGGGGCTGAGTCAGGATGTAAGTTTGAAACAGCAGTTCTGTACTTTCGCCCGTTGAGCATCTCAGCTGGGGTTTTGTTTGTGCTGCTGTGTGGTACAGTTCTAAGATAATATAATACTTTGCACAGCTTTTCTTGCCACGGTGCCTGTAACCTTTCCAATTTTTTTATTTTGTTTTTAAAAGTTTGGATTGCTCTTTCGATTTGACCATTTGTTTCCGGGTGATATGGTGGCGAGTATACATGTTTAATACCATTTTTCTTTATAAATAAATTAAATTCTTCCGAAGTAAACGCTTTTCCATTGTCTGACACAACTGTGTCTGGCAAACCTTGAGACACAAAAATCTTTCTTAAGCTTGTTATTACCGCAGCACTGCTCATTGAAGACATGATTTCAGCTTCAAACCATTTACTGTAGCTATCTACTACAACTAAAAATGTCTTTCCCTGAAAGGGGCCAGCAAAATCAATATGTATCCGACTCCAAGGTTTTTCCGATGCTAACCAAACTTGTGGTGTTTTTGGAGGATTATTCCTTACTAATTGACAACATTCACATTGAGACACTATTGTCTCTATCTGATTATCCATCTCTGGCCACCAAACATACCCTCTAGCATAAGCTTTAGTTTGCACAATTCCTGCATGAGGATCATGTAACAACCGTAATACCTCTTCCTGCAGTGCAGTAGGTATTATGACTCTGTTGCTCCACAATAAACAATCTTTATTGTGAGAAAGAGCCTCCCTTCTAATCCAGTATGGTCTCAACTGTAGGTCTGTATTGTTTTGTGGCCAGCCATGAAGTACATAAAACCATACTTTTTTCAAAATTTTGTCCTTTTTAGTTTCCTCTGCAATCTTCTTAGCATCCAAGTTCCAACCCTCTGGCTTATCCTCCAGTAAAAGAACATCCCCTAGTAACTCAGCCTTTACCATAGCTGTTTCAGGTGCAGTCCATCTACTCAGTGCATCTGCATTGCCTATTAGTTTCCCAGGTCTGTACTGGATAGTATAATCATAACATGATAGTTTCAAACACCACCGCAGCATCCTGGGAGAAATCTGGTCAGGGATGGGCTTAGATGGATTAAATAAGCCGACTAAAGGCTTATGGTCGGTCATTATACAGAATTTTCGACCAGCTAAAAATTCATGAAACTTTGTTAAACCAAAAATTATTGACAATGCTTCTTTGTCTATTTGTCCATAGCGTCTCTCATGAGCTTGTAATGTACGTGAAGCCATCATGATCGGTCTTTCATTGCCATCTTCCATTACATGTGCTATTATTGCCCCAACCCCATATTCAGATGAATCACATATAAGCAGAAGGTCTTTATTTAGGTCCTACCCAACTAAGGTGAGATCTGAAGACAATAGATTCTTTGCTTCGTCAAAAGCCTCCTGCTCCTTATTACCCCAGCACCATATTCTTTTTGTTTCCAGCAATCTATACAGTGGTTCAAGAATGGTACTTTTACTAGGCAAAAACTTTTCATAATAATTGTACAGGCCTAAAAATGCTCTTAAAGTATCTCTATTGGTAGGTGTAGGTTTTTCTTTTATTTCTTTTACCTTATCTGGAGAGGGGTGTAGGCCCTCACCATCAATCATATGCCCTAAAAATGTAATGCTGTTAGCTGCAAAAACACACTTCTTTATGTTGAGTCGTAGGCCCAATTCTTGTAATTTTGACAGTACCAACCGCAACCTATGATTATGTTCTTCTGTTGTTCTTCCCGCTATAGCAATATCATCTAACAGACAAGCTACACCTTCCATGCTTGATAAGGCAGATGACATCAACCGTTGAAATATAGCTGGAGCTGCACTTACCCCAAATGCTAGGCGGTTCACCTTCATTAGACCAAGGGGAGTGTTGAGTGTTAGTAGCATGGCTGTGTTATCATCAACTTTTAATTGTGTATAAGCTTGTTTTAAATCAAGTTTTGAAAAAATTCTGCCTCCGCTTAACTTTACAAACCCTTCCACTGATGTAGGTAATGGATAACTATCTGTAGCTATTGCGGGATTCACTGTAGAACGATAATCACCACAAATTCTCAAAGATCCATCACTTTTCCGTACAATAGTTAATGGTGTGGCCCATTCGGAATATCTTACTGGAGTTAGCACCTCAGATTTAATCATTTTATTTAACTCTTCTTCCACTTGGTTTTTCAGAGGGAAGGGCACTGGTCGGGCCTTTAAAAATCTTGGTGTTGCATTTGCTTTAACATGCAAAGTAACAGCGGGACCTTTGTAGCTACCCAGGCCTTCTAGGAACAGGTCAGGAAATTCCTTTTTGTACACATCAATTTCCTCACTAGACCAGCATAGCCCAGATATTTGTAATCCCAGTGTATAGAACCAATTCCTGCCAAGTAAGTTAGGTCCTTGTCCAGACACTACCAATAACTCACATTGAGCTTCTTTACCATTAAGGCACACCCGGACATTGGCTAGTCCTAAAACTTTAATTTGATCCTGAGTCCATGTCACTAATTTCAGATTTGTTGCTTGAAGTGGTGGAGGTGATGCCCATGAATTCCTATATGTAGTTTCAGATATGATTGTTCTTGATGCCCCAGAATCTATCTCCATCTTGATTGATGCCCCTTCTATGATGACCTCAATTGTTATAGGTGGTTGATAACTACTATCTGAGCACATATAGATACCCATCATATTTTCCATCCAAGATGAACTTCCTACTTCATTGTCACCCTTCTCATCTTTATCATGAACCAGATGTATTTTATTAGGTTTTCTGTCACAAGCTGATGCAATATGTCCAAACTTTTTACAGTAAAAGCATCTAGACTTCACAAATGGACAGCGGTCACCTTGTTTGTGAATTCTTGCACATCTACGACAATCACTTGCTTGTATTCTACCAATATCCATTGGTTCAGTGACACTGGACGGAGTCTGCTTCAATTCTCTGGTATATTCAGGATATAAATCTGGGGATATTGCCTGATGATTAAGGCACATTTGCAATGCTGCTTCATAACTCAACTCTTTCGTTTTAAGTAAGTCGCGACGCAATCTCTCATCCCGTACCCCTAGTACCAGACGATCCCTCAACTGGCGTTTCAAATCAACGAATTTGCAAGTTGATCCAAGTGAACTTATGGCCGCAATATATTCTTGTAAAGATTCATGTTGCATTTGTAAGCGCTTATGAAACTTTCCTGCTTGCAATATTTCGTTAACTTCTGGTTCATAAAATTGATCCAAAACCTTAAAAATTTCCGTTAAAGCCACTTCCGTAGGTCGTTTCGGGACTAAAAGTGATGCAATTAGCTTATATGTATCTCTTCCACATTGTGATAAAAACAAAGATCGGCCCTTATCAAGATTGTCCGACGACACGCCCGCGGCGTCAAGTGCACATAATAACTGTTCTTTGTAATCACACCACTTATCACTTTTAGGATCAAACTGTCCAGGAAACACTATATTGGTAATATTTGTGCTCATTTTGCATAAAATCACAATTTTATTCACCAAGTCGCCAATAAAGAATACAGCCAAATTGAGTTCAGTAGCAAACTGATTTATTTCCAAGTTACCCACATTTAATAAATAAAAGTTAATAATCATCTGTCAAGTACTGAAGGTACTTGTAAAACTTAATACACAACAAAAGACAAACCCTGTTTCTGAATCTCATCTGATGGGAAGTGAAGATGAGGTCGAAGATGAAAGCACACAGGCCTCGGAAAGAACTGGCTCTTCACAAAAAATTGCCGGAACACATCACCACCCGAGCGGTAATATTTGGCGTCAGATTTTATATGAAGGGTGGTCGCTAGCCAGTCGGACCCTGATCCTACCACCAAGGGGGGGTCACTTGGATTAGTTTTACGACAAGCTTATCCAGGGACGGTAGGGCTATTGTCAGCCGACCCTACACGGACAAAAAGATGTAATTAAAATGTATTACTTGCTAAAAAAATTTTTTTCACTATCAATCTACAAGCTCAATTAATAGTACCTACTCTGGGCCTTTTATTTTGCAGGGTCAGTGGTTGAACTTGTCATTAAAAATTTGATTTTAAACATCACTTATAATACCGTGTCTATCTCATCACATGATACTGGCAGTAATAGTATGTCGCCTACCTAGTAACGACAATGTTGCCATTAAACTAAAAGAAGAAGAAGTCAGTATGAGTGTTTTTATTTTATTCATTTATTTATCATTGATTTAAAGGTACTACTTCTCTGAACCAATTTCATTATAACCTAAGTGGTAATTCCTTTATTTTAGTTTTAAAGAGTGAATAATTAGCCCCTTAAACAACTAATGGTAAATGGTACTTAAGTCACTTCTCCATAAAAATTATTGGTTATAAATTACATACAAATCTCTTGAACATAAATACATACATAACGTCACGCCTGTATCCCTAATGGGGTAGGCAGAACTAGAATAGAATCAGACGCTATAAAACAATCTGATGTCACGTTTGACAAATTTGGATGTATTGTGATGATGGAGAGAGACTTGCAGTGATAGGGGGTCAGCCTATCGCCCACGAAAACGTCAATAAAACCTCTGTCCCTCAACTGACTTTTACAGTATGCCCGGGAAGAGAAGCAGCTGGCACATTCTGTGTTTTTCTTTCGCTCCCAGTCCAGCATGGACTCTCAATGTCCATGTCCAGCTCCAGTCTCTTGAAACATTTCTTAATATTTGAAAAATTTTTAAACTTACATTTTGTGTACTCATGTTTGGTGGTGGAGGTTTCTTTTCGAATAACACTTTGTACACCCCTTCCAAGTCTAGTTCATCTGTGGGTTGTACAGTGAACAATGGACTGTCCCATCTGTTGCTGGAAATTGGGGCTTCAAATCTGGAAAATTAACATGTAAAATGAGTGCTAATAGAAGATTAGAATGACACAACAAAATGACAAGCAGTCTATGCAGTATTTTTATGACACAGAACCTTATTAACACTAACGGAGTAGGCACCGTTACATTATTAAGAGTGCAAAAAGAAAAAAACACATTTAATTTCATTTTTAATTAATCATTCCAGACATAAAAGTATAACCTAATTGAGTTCTTAGAAAGATTTATAATCAAGTTAATAAATGTGTAAAATATGTGGTTCATAGAATAGTAACCAAAAAAAATATACACATATAAGGATATTTATTCAAAATATTTAATATCCAAAGCTCTACTTACAACAGAGTTGTTTCTATTACAAAAAACAAATAACATAAGATATGTTATTGGTAGAAATGTAGCTAAAGATAAACACTAAATACAGTATAATTTCCTTGTTCTAAGTCTTATTCAAGATTTATTTACGTAACAGCCTACAAATTGCTAAAAATTACAAACAAAGAATAATATTTTATACCTAATACCTTAATTTTGATAAAGCATCAAAAACTTCCTGTGTGTAAGGCTCATCGCACTTATTTTGGTCACCATCACAGTTTTCCTGATTTGATTTTTCTTTCTGCTGTACTCTTTCAAGATTAGAATTCCAGGCTTCATCAAAGTTTCTAATTGTGTATATTGTGCACTGTGTGGATTTGGCTGCTTTTGATGCACAGTATAATTCATAGCGGCAACCTTTAATGATAAATTTAAAATAATATTATTGGTTTAGTGGATAAAAGAGGATATGATAATAATAAAAGTGCAAATCAAATTACATGATTAACGTACAGCGCATTCCAAATCGTTCCTTAGTACATTCATGGTGATAATAATAATCTTAGAGGTGTTAATAATTTACCTTTTATATAGTTACTTCCGTCCAATATGACAACATTATCCTTTCCTATCAGTCTAAGGACTTCTGATTTAAGGTATCCTCTGAGTCTTTTCTCCTTTTGGGAGTCCAAATAAATAGTGTTCTTCTCATAACCTAATTTTCTGATAACTTCATCTTCAGAGATGATATCTACATGTTTGTTGTGTGCATTTTCAAAGAAATCTTTTAGTTCGTTTGATCTTGTTGTTTTTCCACTCACTGGTGTCCCACAAATTATTATTAAAGGCATTTGTAAACGTTTTAGAGAAATTCCTCTACCTATTGATTATTTACACACACACACCACAATTGAATTGATTGACTGAAGAAATTGACAATTGACAACATTCAACAGCAACAAGTTGACGTGGGGGTTGACATTGACAGACCAATGAATCAATCAACGTGAATATTGTGAGGTGTATGGGGGGGGGGGGTCATGTATAGAATCCAGTGTTCTTGTGACAAAATTACGGAGCCAATTATTACATAGTACATCTAAACTATTTACTATAGATAGGTACTTACCTAAGTATTACCTACCTCATTTACTTCCGACTTACATTCCTTTCATTTCCGATTCCAAAATAGGTAGAGTCCTCATTTTAGAGGGCAAGATCAATTAAGCACATTGCAAACTGAATTCTTTTTTTAAGTTTGTCTGTAAGACCGACTTTAACCTTAGACTTATTAGGTGGTAACTAACTAGTGGTAGGTGAGATGATGAGATCTAAGAAGGTAGATAAACGATGTCTGAATAGTCTGGCTATGACATATTTATATTTTATTTTGCGGCATTTTTTTTTTGTAAATGTGTGAATGCAGTTCAGTATTCAAAAAGATTAACTGCATATGATATGGTTCACATATCACATTCTATGATATGGTTCCTAAATAGATCTTAGTACCTATGTACTTATTTTAGTTTCAGACGTTCCCATACTGACCGATCTAAATGGTCTACCCGTATACTTAAAACTTCTTCATCTTTAAATAAATAAATATTTCTGACACTCACACAACATTATCTAGCCCAAATTAAGTTTCTTAAAGAACTTGTGTTATGGATACTAAATAACTGATATACTTCAGGTTAAAGAATTTTATTTCTCATAAAGAATTTACAATTCACTTATAATGAGAATAACAATATTTTCGGGACGTATACATAAAGGTGGGTAGAACGAAAAAACGAATAAATAAATCCGTGCGAACAACCATTGGTAACCGTGCTAGCAGCGCTTGCGAAAAAAAACAAAAGAGTTAATTTTAGATATAACGCGTTGCCATACGGAATTAGAACAACTAGATGTGACAACTGTATAGTGTTGGATTGGTATGGTGTAGTAAGTTATATTATAAATGTTTTTGTTTAAATATGTTAGATAATTAGGTTAGTTTAGTAAAGTTTATTTTATGATTCTTGTAAATATTGATACACATATATATTGAATAAATACATATTTTTTATTAGAATAAACTTAAATGCACATATAAACATCCATGACTTGACGGCTAATATCTGTGTTCATCACACAAATATCCGCCGCCATCGGGATTCGAACCCAGCACCTCTGGCATAGAAGGCAATGTATGTTACCGCTACACCAGCCGGTTGTCTAAATTATTCTGGAACCACTGATGATTAAATTAATTTATCTGATGATTCCCTAGATCAAGCATGTTTAATACTTATTTAATGTTGTCAGGTTACAGCATTGAAATGTCTTTTCAATATTAATTCCTATCCTTATCTCTAGGTAAATGTAAAGTAGAGATTACGTTCTTGACGTTGAGAGCAACTCAACAAATGACAGAACAGACGACTTTAGACTCTAAATCTCAGCCTAAAAATAACATAATTTAATGAATTAACGGGATTTCCGCGAAATAAAATTCGGAAATCGCGGTAATTATGAAATTATGTGAACTGCGATAGAAATAGCAGCCTGTGAAGTCTTACCTAGCTAATGGAGTCCCGTTTTACCCTTCGTGTACGAAACCCTAAAGCGAGGCTAGAAAAATAAGGAAACCTGACGAAATCCGTTTAAAATAAATAAAAATACTTTTTAGATAGAGTGGAGAGATGCGTTATCCAACTGTTTATATCGAACCAAAATAAGTTGAATTTTATTAAAGAACTTCAAATTCCTCGCAATATCACTCGCATAATTTGTAATAAAACAAAATCCCCAGACAATAACACCAATTCCATTGCTTCTAAGCAAACCTTGTGATATGGGATAACGCAAAGATGTACATAGATAAGACCCAGACTCGGAACCTTTTTTTTATTGTCCGTGCGGGAATCGAACCCGCGCTTCACGATTTACATGGTACTTAGTTTTTTAGACCACCGCGCCACGGAGGTGAAATCTTTCTTCAAATATTTTTCAACATCATTTTTGATTTCTGGTTAACATGGGATAACGTACATAGATAACATCCAGACTCGGAACCTTTTTTTATTGTCCGTGCGGTAATCGAACCCGCGGCTTCACGATTTACTTAGTAGTTTTTTAGACCACCGCGCCACGGAGGTGAAAAACTTTCTTCAAATATTTTTCAACATCATTTTTGATTTCAGGTTAACATGGTATAATTCATGACGTAAAATTGTAAATTATGACATCCGGTTGTTAATTACTTATTAATATTTAAGGATATTATTCGTGATTAATTTTTTTAGGAAAACTATTATACCAGTGGTTGACGCATCAAGTCATAATTTACTCATTAATAAGTAAGCCGTTAATGGCTGGCTCATGGAAATGTATTACCTATCTAAAATATTATTTCATGGTGGTAATTATTACAATACTTACTTTAACTTTTACCACGTGTTCTTGGATTACTTAAGTTCTTGGGGCTGATCTACCAAGTTATTTTGGTTAAAACTGTAAATGCAGTTATATTCAATGGTGTGCATGGTGTTATAATCCACGGTACGAAAATGGACTACTTGTAAAGACATCCTTTGGATAGGTATTTATCGTTTTAAACAGTCATTTATTGTTTGCAGTTTTTGATATCTCTTATTTATAATTAAGTAAGGTTAAAAAGCCTGTCGACCCTTAACGATTTTTCTCGTTATAAGCTCGTGTTATGCATACGTACGACACACTGGAACTAGGGGGCATTACCTATAGTTTACATCCACTTGAACTGTTAAGAATAGTTTATTTGCTAAATTGGTCCGGGTAATATTCGAATCCAAATACCTAACCTACACTTTTCACATTCCTAGCTTACTGGCGCAGATATTTACTAATGACTTATGTCATCACCTTATATTATGTAAATGTAATACTTAAGTAATGGATAGCATTGTTCAACATTTAAAGCTTTGTAATTGATCACATTAGCTTAATGTCAGTGTCTGTCAAACGTCATGTAGGCATATGCTAAGCACGACAGTGTAAGTATATCAGTTAGTAAACTTACACTAATATTATATGGAGGAAAGGTGTGTATTATTTTATTCCGCCATCAAAATGGGATATAATTGGTTTAAAGGTGGCAGAAATCGTTTTTTTTCTGATATGGCCACTCAAATTGTATAGGTTTCTGAGGTCTATTTCTGAGGATAAACATCCGGAGTGCATCATCTGATTTGAGTGCTTTTTTCTTCAGGTCTAGTCTTTCAAGATGATTTACTTGGTTTGGTTGGTGGATGCAATAAAAGTAGTCTATAAGAAATAGTTCTCATTGAAATTAATGACTGGATGTCAGCCAATATTAAAGCTAGGACTATATAGGACCCTACGGATGATATTTTTATTCCAGTAGGTCATCATCATCATCATCATCACAACTCTTTGTAATGAGCCCACTGCAGGGCTATGAGTCTCTCCCCTGGGTAACGAGGAGGTATAGGCCATAATCCACCAAGCTGGCCCAGTGCTGGGTGGTGGATGTCAGAATTTTTCAGGGCGCCGAAAATGGCTTCTGACAAACCCTAACGACTACTGTATACAAGTATACAGCACCCGGGACCGACTGCTTTACGTGCCCTCCGAAGCACGGAAGTCGCCGTGAGAAATTAATGGTCGGCGGTCACCCATCCAAGCACCGGCCGCGCCGAACGTTGCTTGACCTGTGATATCGTTTGATACACACAGTAACCACGGCGCCACGACGACTTCGCGCCACGACGACTTCTTCCGACGACGACTTCCAGTAGGTAGCTATTTCTATTCTACTTACAAAGTCAGAGCTTTTATATAGGTTTTACATTATAAACTAAAAATCAGTGAGATTGATGTTATGTTAGTTGTTATTATTTGTTTCAGTGTTCACTATTTCATCATAATATAAAAAAATGAAATATAATATGGAGAATATGTTTGAATTTTACAGTCAAATTCTTGAGATAAAAAAATTGTGGAGATGAGCTTGTAAAGCCGCTATTAGTGTCATAAACAAAAACCTTTTAAAGTACAAACACCCATAAAACAACTGTTACATCTACACTATCTCTACAAGACTGTGACCGTCAACAGTGGCGCCTACTACCTGCGCGTGCGACTATTGAGGTCAAATTCTTTGCTGCAAAGTTTGACAGCCTCTGATCGCCATTACTAAAAAATACGTAAGTAATGATCTTGACTTTTTATTGACTTGAAGGTCAATGTTAGTTTGTAGGTATCTTTTTTAATGTTTATTTATAGACTAGCTGCTGCCCGCGACGTCGTCTGCGTGAACGCTATGCAGCACCAAACGCACCTACGATTATAACACTGCTAGCGTGATAATATGTAGCCTATATGTTGACCCGACTTCTTAACTATCTTCATGCCAAATTTGAAGTAAATCCATGTAGTACTTTTTGAGTTTATCCCGGAAAGACAAACAGACAAACAGACAAAAATTCTAAAAACTATATTTTTTGTTTCTGTTTCGATTGTAGATCATACCCCAAGTATTCTTTTAAAAAAATATTCAATGTACAGTTTTGACTTTCCTACCATTTTATTATATGTATAGATACGTAAATAGTTACGTAAAATAAGTAAATCTTTAAAATAGGTAAATGTTGTAAAATTTAAATAGAACTTTAAAATTAAGTTAAAAATTCACCTGGGTATCTGTAGAGATGTAGTAATAATATTGTATTTAAAATACACATTAATATTATTATTATATCTAAATTTTGAATGCTATGATGAAACGTTGGACGAGGGCCCGGGCGATGAAAGTCTTTGAGATACTTGGGGAGGAGTTTTTCCAGCAGTGGGAGACACCAACTGATTATTATGATGACGATACAGTCTGCAAAAGGGAACAGAATAAACTTTGTACTTAGAAAGAAGCGGGCCCAAGGGCACCTGAAAATCTATTATAAATGTTATAATAAAAAAAACAAATAAATAAACAAAACCAGAAATTATTTACGAGCCAATTGGCCCTGTAATTTAAATACTTAACTAAGTTTATAATAATACATACATACATAACTTCACGCCTGTATCCCTTATGGGGTAGGCAGAACACCAGTGGTTATAAGACCATCTGATGTCACGTTTGACAAATGAGGCATTAAAATGATGGAGAGGCTATTGCCGTGACAGGGCGTCACCTTATCGCCCACAAAAATGCCAATAAAACCTCTGTCCCTTAACTGACTTTTACAGTATGCCCGGGAAGAGAAGCAGCTGGTACATTCTGACATTCGGAACACAGATATTAGTCGTCAAGTCATGGATGTTTATATGTTTATTTAAGTTTATTCTAATAAAAATATGTATTTATTCAATATGTATGTTTATATATGTAGGTATTTCTTAAGTATATCAGTTATCTAGTATCCATAACACAAGTTCTTTAAGAAACTTAATTTGGGCTAGATG